>PVJH01000881.1:0-120841 GCA_004026705.1 Nesogale talazaci
CAGTCGTGGGAAGACGAGAGTGGAATAGCAACATAATCTGGTCACAGCCTTAAGACAATAGAAGGGACTTTTCATTCAGGGTGCAACCTACTCTTGGAGGAGACTGACACTCTGGGGAAGTTCGCTCCCTTCGGCTGTTGGACCTGGGTCCTGCGTCTGGTTCTTCGAACGCTTGTACGATCTCCTGCTGATTTCAGGAGTCATGAGCAGACTGCTGGCCTTGGATCCCTTTGGCTCTGTAGTCCCCAACCTGGGGTCTTCCTGCTGCCTAGAGTGTTGATCCCTGCAGCTACATGGCTCAACGGAAGGCTACAGCTTGCTACCTGACCCATGGACTTGAACTGGACTAGTCCTACACAGTTCTACAGCTGTGTGAGCCATTTCTTGATATAAATTTCCTTCCGCATTCCTATAGATACAAGTATCCCTGGCTTTGCTTTTCTAGAGACTGCAGAATAATAGGCCCACAAAAAGGGAAGCTAGTGTTTTAATGTGAGGGTATATGTCAGGTTGGTTGAATTGTTAAGCCAGTTAGAGGTTGGGGAAGTGGCTTGGACATTCCTTAAAGGAGACACGCCTTTGCGAGGCTTTCTCCACCCCCACCCCCCCTGCTCTCCATGGTGCAGACAAGCAAGCACACATTTGTTAATAGCTTGGGTTGATTTGGGACTCAGTACATAGAAGAGAAGAGCAAGCTGTTCTGCCTTGTAAAGCTACTCAGCAGCAGAGGAAATGGGATGTTGAAAGTCAGGCAGGTCTTAACTATGATCAGAGCTTCATTAAAATTTGAATTTCAGGCTATGCCCTCAAACCTGGATTTTAATTATCCTGTAAAGGCCTTCCATCATGTGGTGAGTTTTGCTAAATGCAGTTATTTCAAGACAGAGAACTTTGCTGGATGCAGGGGCGAGTTGGGTGTCAGAGGAGGGAAACACCGCAACCAGCACACTGGCCTTGTTCTTTAATCTAATGTAAGCTATGCTGGATGGGGAAAATGGATTGAATTAGACTATGAGAAACAAGACTGGTCGCTGAAAATCTCCCAGTGGTGCCAGGGAAGAAAGGGCTGCTGATCTGCTTCCATAAAAATGGCAGCCAGGACGACCTCAGTTCTACCCCTGGGATACTTGGCCTCCCTTGGACCCACCATCAGTGTTCATGGCAGCAGCTGGCAAGGGCTCAGGCGACACATGGCATTGGCCCCATCTGCTGCACAAGGAACACTTTGAAGTGTTGAAAAGCAAGGGCATTAATTACTATGGGAACCAAAGTGGGCCCAACTTAGTCGGTGGTATTTCCCCTTTGTCCCATGTGCCTATGAAAGTTGGCCCTTGAATAAGGGAGACTGAGGAAGACTTGATGCCTTTGCATGATGGTGCTAGTGAAGGATACTGATGGTTCCACGAAACTGCCAAGGAACAGACAAATCCACCTTAGCAGAAGCACAGCCTGAATGCTCAATGGAAGCCAGGATGGCAAGACTTCGTTTCTCTTTCTCTGGACATGTTGTAAGGTGAGAGCAGTCCCTGGAAAAGGCCATCATGCTTGGTAGAGCTAAAGGTAGTGAAAAGGGGGAAGACCCTCATCCAGGTGGGTCGACAGGCGGCTGCAACAATGAACTTGAACAAGACAATTGCAAGGATGGCCTAGGACCAGACGGTGTTTCATTCTGTACATAGGGTCAGTGTGCACTGGGGCCAGCTTGGGGCACCAACATCAGCAACACTCTATAGCACAGAGGGGTACCTGGTGCAGAAATCTACTCACACACAACAGGGGGTGCCACCTCTCCCCTCCTTTCTTGGTTTGATCTTAGAAAACCATTTTTCATTCATTCATTCAACATGTATCAATTGCCTCCCTGTGCCAGGTTGAGAATATAATACCGACCACATGACCCAACACAACACTTGGCCTGTTGAACAAGACACAGCTGAGCCTTGGGTTACAGCTCAGATGACAAGAGTTGTGCTACATAGGCACAGAGGGGTTTAAAAATGCATCGAAAAGGTAGGTGCTGTCTCGCAGAAAGGGTGGGGAGGGGTGGGAGGAAAGATCATGGAAGGCTTCTTGGAAGGGATGAGGTCAGATGCCTGAAGGATCAACTTTCAGGACCACTCATCCCATATTTCCAAGGAATCATTCCCTTCAGTATTGCAGACTGTGCTTGTTCGTGCATTTGCATTTGCAGTTTTAGTCTGCAGAAGCCCAGAGTAGGCCTTATCCACCTTATTCACCTTCACTGTCAACGTTTAACTCAGAGTTTTAATCTTCTGGTCAAAACAAAGCAAAAATATCATGCACAAATGACATCCCAAAGAAAGTTAAGATGAAAAGTCAACAAAAACAACTCTCAGATCTAAGGAGATGAGGAAAGCTTGAAATCAGTGGTCCCTTGTGCCTTGCAACTTCAGAGTTAAACACTAGATGGTAGTCTTCGCACAGTTTGCTTCATTTCAAAGCTAGGAAACAGCTAGCTGGTGAAGGCTCACTCTTTTCCTGGGTATACAAAAAGAAAAAATAAACACCTAATCTACCTTTCATGAAATTCATTTTTTAGGTAAGAATTATTCTTCTTGTCACGTCCTTTGACAACAGTGAATAATAAGCTTATCTGACCATAAATGATCTAGTCGAAAAATCACCCCATCATTGCAATAATGAGACAGAACCGCTAGAGGGCAGCCAGGTGGCTTAGTCAAGGTTGGAGAGGCTTCTGGATGCTGAAGCCAAGACTCTGGGTTCAAGGGCTTACCAAGACAACATTCACAGCCTCTAAGGAGAAGCCGTTAACTTTGGAGAAAAATGTTAGCTGTCCGAATCCCTCTGATACAGAATGCCTGTCTCTCCTTCACCAAAGTAGAGAATGCTGTATTAGAGGATTAAGAAATACTATGCAAAGCATGTTAAGCTCCTTGAGTATGAGGAATTATGAGAATACCAGATAGCAGCTACAAGTTCCAAAGACAAAAAAGGTAACTGTTCTTACAAACTCAAAAGAAATGCATGGCTGTTGTCCTTAGCTGCTGTCAAGTACATTGGCTGGGAATCAAATCCATGCCTTGCACACGGATGGGGAAAATCCCACCACTAAACCATGACTACCATCGGTAGCATTGACAGAGAAAGAAGAGAGAGGAGGAAGTCACTCCCTTGAAAGTGTTGAAGTGAAATAGATACACCATAGCGGGATGGGGTATAGCTCTCATTTATGTATGTACTGCATCATTCTTTAAAAGAATACTGCTCTGTTGCAAATTAGTAATCTGCTAATACACTATAATGGCCAGAGAATCTACCATCCTCCTGTCAATGTGTTGTACTGTGGTGGCCTGTGTGTTGCTGTTATGCGGGAAGAATTACTGCTGGGATTTCAAATATCAGCAGGGTTCTCTATAGTGGATAGGTTTAGCAGAGCTTCTACACACTAACTAGCTAAAAGAAAAGGCTGAATGATCTACATCCAGATGAAAATGCCTTTCATTGGCCATTGAAAAGCCTTATGGATTGCCTCAGAATATTGCCCAACAAGGGCTGAGCCCTGGTGGCGTAGTGCTTGTATGCAGGACTGCGGCCCCCTGGGTTGGAGGTTCAAATCCAGCAGCAGCTCTCCAACAGCAAGACTGGGCCTCCTCCTCCTCCCACCAGAGGGCAGTGATGCCCTCCAATCCCCCAAAAAGAATACTGCCCAACATTGTGCCGGAAGATGAGCTGCCTGGGCTGGACTCTCAAAATCCAAACTCATGACTATCTAGTGGATGCCGACTCATTGCTCCCCTACCGGAGGGGGCAGAACTGCCCCCTTTGAGTTTCAGAGACTGTCACTCTTTATGGGAATAAAAGCCTCACCATTCTCCCAACGAGCAGCTAGTGGTTTCCAACTACTGACCTTGTAGTAAACAGAGCAATGGGCAATCATTACCCCCAAATACAAGGTGTCTTCTTCAGCGGCTTCAAACCTACCAACTAACATGCAGATGACCCTGGACCCAGCAGGCCAGCAACCCTTTGTTTTCATGTGCATGAACCACCACGAATCGGAGCTAACCTCATGACAACTGACAACAAGAAAGAGAATGCAAAAGGAGAAAAATGTCTATCCTTGAAAATTTTTCAGGCAAATAGTTCAATTATAGCTGGTTTGCTAACACCAGACTGGGATGCTAGTCCAAACCACTGGTAACATTCTCATTGCTCTGTGATAAAAAGAGAAAAAGGACACTGTGGAACAATGACATAATCTTCGGTCAATTTGCAAAGTGGTGGAGTCTACCCTGTCAACCAGGTCGCAGATTGTTGACCTCATTTGGGAGCACAAGGACATCATTAGCCCACAGGAGAGGGGGGCACACTCCTGCTTCAACTCTCTGCTTCCTCTTTCTGCTGACAAGACACATGGAACTCTCTGATAGAGTCAGACCTAAGGTTGGGGGAGCCACATGGAGGCTCATGCCAGTACTGAGTTGCTTCCACTACCACTGGATCCACAAGACTTTCCACCCACTGACCTGTGTTCTTCCTGCGTTCAGCGCCACTGCATGTGCTGCAAGTCTGAAAGGTGATTGTGAGACTGGTATCGGACATATGCGCTTGATCTGGACTGGGCTGGGATGTTTTCTTAATTTACAATTATTCTTTATATAAAGTTCTTTCTTTCTTTTTTTGGGGGGGGACATCACTGCCCTCTGGTGGTCTTGGGAGATACCCAGTGCTGCTCCTGAGAGCTGCCTCTGGATTTGAACTGCCAAGCCCGTTGGACCACAGTCTCACACTCAACCACTTATACCACCGTGGCTCAGCCCTTAAAGTTCTTCCTATACACATATGAATGTATCTGGATTTGTTTTTCTCTAGTTAACTCAGACTAACACAGGGAATTTTGCAAATTGGTGAATATATAGAAGTTAAAGGGCTTTCCTTCTTAAATCAGATCTTTCCTACATATTATGGTAAAAGTTGATTCTATAATTAAAAGGTTCTCCATTTTCTTAGTGGCTTTTTTTCACATTTTAAAGAAAAATCTTAAAAAGGGTTTATTCTATGAAGTAGTCATAATAGAGTTGTACCCTTATTGTTTTGCTTTTCTGTTGTTTATCCTTATTTGATGAGCTGTTGGTAGACTTTGTATGGAGGGCCTACACAAAGTTTTGGAAGATATAATTCATTGATGATAGAGGACCGTGTTTCCCCCAAAATAAGACAGGGTCTTATATTTATTTTTCCTCAAGAAGACACCGTAGGGCTTGTTTTCAGGAGATGTCATTTATTTTTTTTAGTATGGTGCAACAATCTACATTTATTCAAATATAGCTATCTTCTCCTGGAACATCATCATAACTCTCCAAACCCTGAATTCCATCCTGAATTGCTTGCAACTTTATTTCCTTTAGAACCATTGGCCTCAATCTCTCATGTCAAGCAATAGAGCTCTCATGAAATTAGCACCTCTTATCCATGTGACCTGCTCGAAGTGCATTGGTAACAACATTTTCAGTGATTTTATCCCATGAATTCTTTACCCAACTCACGACCTCCTGCAGGCTAGGCTTCACAAAATTTTCATGCTGATTTCTTGTCATTCTATTTTCAATGCAGTTATTTATTTCCATGCACAAATGGCCTCTGAATGGCTTGTTTATTGCAATATCAAGAAGGTGCAGATAGATTATTTGGTAGTCACTTAATCTGGTGTCAATTTGAGGATTAAGAGTGTAGGGATGAGGTCTAGTCTATCAATTTGGAGCTAACCAATGAGACCTCCATGTGGGCAAGGACTTCGCCTCTGGAAATTCTGGGAAATGTGTTACTTCCTTCTTGGAGATGGAAGACACTATCTCTCTCACTCCCTTGGAGACACTCAACTGACAAGGCTGACTCCCTGTGAGATGTCCCGGAAGAGAAGCCACATAGAACTACACGAGTGCTCTGAGCCAGACAAGGCATGTGGGTGCAATCAGATCTCTGAAGCTGGAAAAGCCAGTTGGAGACCCTTGCCAGCACTGAGATGTTTACAACACCACTGGATCCAAAGGCATTCTACCCCTCTGGCTTGTGGTCATCCTGTATTTGGTGTCATTGCATGTGTTTCGTGAGTCTGAAGAAGACTTGATAGACTGATTTTGGACATATGGGCTAATATCGGACTTGTAACCCTGTATTGGCTGGGTTGGGATGTTTTCTTAATGTACAGTTGCATATATATATATATATATATATATATATATATATATAAAACTCATTCTTATACACAAATGAGTATTTATGAATTTGTTTCTCTAGTTGACCCAGACTAACATGGCTTAGGATGGGGCAGATGAGAAAGGCTGTCTATCTTCCCCACTGCTCTCTAACAAAATTCATGGGCTGTGCAGGTACTCTGCATACCCCCATCCATCACTAGGTCTTATTTTCAGGGTAGGGCTTAGAGTGCGCAAATGCTTAGAAAATCTGCTAGGGCTTATTTTATGGGTAACTTTTATTTTCAGGGAAACATGGTGTATAGTGTATATAGAGATATATATTATATATTAACATGTATTGTGTCCTTCTGTGGTACAAGCTCCATATTGGGCCATGCACATGAAGCCTTAGACTGGCATGGATCCACCCTCAGAGAATGCAATATTTAGCAGGAATGAATGAGTTTCTAAAGAGCCTACAGAACTATTATGCAATCAAAGGTGTTTTTAAAAAAATTTTTTCCATAAGAATGTGGATGCACTGGGCTTATAATTGCATAAGGGACCATTTAAAAAAATCTCTTATACAATTTTGTTCTGGATTCCATTCCTATAAAAGCCAACTAATTAAATATATGTTACTACCTTTGCTGCAAATATATGAATACACAGGAAGCAACATTATCAATACTTTTTAGACAAAACCAAGTTGCTTCAAGGAATGGGTTACTGGGTCTGGGGGTTCTCAACCACAATCTTGGATTACATCAAGGTTCATTGGCATGACATAATTCGTGATAAAGATGTTCTACAAATGTATTAAACTGGGTTTTCTACAGAAACAAAATCCAGAACTTGGACCCACTTGTCAAGAACTTGGACCCACACCATGGCAGAGTGACAGATACAGTCCAGCTCAAATCTGGGGTTCGGATGCTTAGCTTGAAGTCCTTCCTGACTCACACAGCTGCAAGTACTGGGGAACCACAGAGCCAGAAGATAGACCTAGGGGCAGGAGCTTGAAGCCAGAGGGAGGAAGACAGACTGGTGAAGGCAGAGATGAGTGGATTCAAGGCAGAGGTTAAGAAAGGCCACCAGCAGCTCTCAAAGCTGGTAGGTCACACGATGAGCTGCCAGTCTAAATGCCAAGGAACCAGACACAGAATTCAAGGCAGCAGGGAGAAGGGGAAAGAACCAATTCTGTACAGTCTATTTATACATATTAAATAATCCAAACCCACAATGAATTATCAGTTGAGATGTCTTATTGCCTCACCACATTGACACAAAATTTAACTATCACAACATCCTACTTGGTGCTACTCACCATCTTAAAAACTCACAAGGAGCCATCTAAGGTGCAACTGTTGGACTTTCCATCCAAGAGGGATGATGAAAATATAAAGAAAATAAAAAATGGAGACAATGTCACTGGACTAATGGTCTTTACAAACTCAGTCTCCATTACCCCGAAACTGGAGGAACTAGATGGTGCCTGGCCATCACTGTCAACTACCCTAAAAAGGATCATGTTAGAAGGTCCTGGGAAGAGTGGGAGAAAAATGTGGAACAGAGCTCAGTACCATTAAAGAGGCTAGGCTTACTGGTCAGATAAGACTGGTGTGACCTCTGAGACTACGACTCTAATCAACTATTTAAGATTAGATTGGCAGCACTGGACACAATTCAGAGGGCTGAGAAATAAGGAAGCACGGAAATGGGAAACATAAGGCAGAAGTGGGTTCATGATGATACACAGGATTGTAATGAATGGGCTGAAACAAAATATGTAAGTGTTATGACTGTAAAACTAATGATCTGCTCTGTAAACCTTCGCCTAAAACATATAAAACACTTCAAAACATTTAGAATAAAGCATGAGTGCTAAACCGCCGCCCACAGGAGAGGTGCTCATCTCTGTTCAAGGCCCTGCCTCTCTGGTACACGTCCTCCCTTGCTGTTGAATCAGCTCCAACTCGTAACAATTTGTGTAGAACACAATGAATTGCTGCCCAGTCCAGCTCCATCTTCATGGTCATTAGTCTGTTTGAGCCCATTGCTGGATAAGCAGCAGTACCTTCCAACCTAGGGCCTTCTTCTCCAGCACTACAGCACACACTTATCTCTTATGGTTCATAGATTTTTCACTAATTTTCTGAGGGAGCCCCATTGGCATAATGGGTTACACAATCACAAGGCCAGGAATTCAAACCCACCAGCTGCTCAACAGGAGAAAGATACAGCTTTCTGCTCCCATTAAATGTACATGATTAGAAACCCATCCTTCTTCCTGGTCCTTCCATCTCTGGGCATCAGGCCTCACTTGATGACAATGACTTAACTTATATTAACCTTCAGAAGTGGACCACCAGACCTTTCTTCCTCTGTCTTACTTTGGAAGCATCACTCAAATCCATCCACTCTGCTGGTGCTTCTAATAACTGATGGCAAAGCTTCCAGAATCATAGCACCCCTCAAGCTGCCACCACAGTGCACCAAACTGGCAGATGGGTGACTCATAACTCACAGAAAAGGGATCACATTAAATGACAGAGCTCCAAGAGCTGGTCCACTTAATGTCTCATCCCTTCCCTGAAGAGATAGATGGAAGGACCAGGTAGAAGCAAGGATTAGCGTTGTCTCACCCAAGAAACAACAAAGCACCTTCAGGGTACTTGCTCTCCTTGCCATTGTGTGTGGACATCTTTGAAGGGTGGATTGAAAGGCTCCCTGCCTTGCTTTTCAAGGTGGCATTTAGAGTCTCTTGGGGTCCTTGGATTAGATTTGGAGTTCATCCCAGCTTCTGTCTTGTGGCTCTGATTTTTTAGCAGTCAAACCAGCAGGAGGATTTTAGGTAGAGAAGATTGATATAACCTGACAGTGCTTCAGCTGGTTTCCATGGTGACAAGCTGAGCACTTCCTGGCCCTTAAAGCCTAACTATGTAAATCAGTTCAAAGAAATTATTACAAGGTTGCCTGGACTTGAATAGAGGGGTCTGGGACTTTTAATATGAAACAAGATTGATAATATAGAGGAAAAGAGGCTTGACAACAATAGGCTAGTGTCCTTCACCTTGTTGTTGCTAGTGCTGTCGAGTGGAGTATACTCATAGTGACTCCATGTACAACAGAAGGAAACAAGGCCTTGTCCTGCGCTGTCTTCACAGCTGGTGTGTGGTGGATCTCCCTGTTGTAGCCACTGTGCCAATAGAGCTCACTGAAGTCTTGCTTTTTTCACTGCCTCTATTTAGTTCTTTTCCAGGGACTGATCTCCTGATAACATGTCCAAAGTATGAGACAAGATCTCCTCATCAACACTTCTGACTGTACTTCTTAAGAAATGTTTGTTTGTTCCTCTTGAAGTCCATGGTACTTTCTATAGTCTCCAACAACACTATACTTGAAGGGAATTGATTCTTTGTCCTTCCTTATTCATTGTCTAATTTTATTTATAGAACATTCAAAGGAGAGAATAATTGGCTATACATATTTCTGTATCGGAGGACTGTTTCCATACATTGCTTAGATCTTTGTTTTACATGATATTCAGTTCCCTTGGAGCAGTGTTCTAGCATACATCCACTTTGATGAGGGAAAAGTGACAGCTCAGGGGGAGAAAACCTACCTTTTGTGTGGGAGAACCAGGTTCAATTCCCAGGGAATTCACTGCATCCCCAGACACCATCTGTCTGTCACTAGGTTCTCACCTGTTGCTGTGTAGCTGAGATTCCAGACTAAGACTAAGACATAGAAGAAAGAAACACTGAAAGATTTATTTCTTCCTATCCCCCAATGAACACCTTTGGGATTATAATGTTCCAATCTGCAATACAAAGGGGATCACATTAAATGATAGAACTCCAAGAGCTGGTCTACTTAATGTCTCATCCCTACCCTGAAGAGATAGATGGAAGGAACACATAGAAGCAAGGATTAGTGTTGTCTCACCCAAGGAACAACAAGGCACCTTTAGGGTACTTGCTCTCCTTGCCATTGGGTATGGACATCTTTGAAGGGTGGATTGAAAGGCTCCTTGCCTTGCTTTTCAAGGTGGTATTTAGAGTCTCTTGGGGTTCTTGGGTTAGATTTGGAGTTCATCCCAGCTTCTGTCTTGTGGCTCTGAGGTGCTTTAGGACCAGGCACTGGTGTTTGGTTCCATGGTGCATGGGGTTACCATGATTGATGACCTTCATGTTTTTCTTCCCTGTGAACTGATTTCTCATAACTGTAAACTTGGGAGGAAGACAAGACTACTAATCCCACGAAGAGGCAGGAGTCGTTCTATCCTGTCCTACAGGGTCACTATGATTTCGAACCAACTCGATGATAGTGAGTTTGGCTTTTGATTTAGCTATACCCTCTGTTCCTTATTTTACACTTTAAGCTCAAGTTGAATGATTGCTTCTACCATACACCCCTCAGTCCAAATGTAGCTGGCCATTTTAGGCCCCTTTGCACTAGTATGGACATATAGTAGTGATGGAAAGTGATGTCTTTGCTCCTGAGCACCTGAGAGTCTGCTCCATAAGCCTCTCTCCTGGGTTCTTCATTATCCGCTGCCTGATTCCCATGGTTAAACTTCACTAATGTTTCCATTTCTGACTGCCATTCTGCTTTTGATACCTGACTGCTTCAAAGATAGTGTCTCAAATTTTACCAGTCTACCTCTGTTTGTGTGGTCTCCTCTTCTGGCTGGACTATCTGTCCACTTGAATATCCCCTTTTCAATTATTTATCCCAGGAGGTAATTGCAAGATCTTTCCCAGAGACCACCAGTGTATGGGAAGAATTGGACCATGTTATTTGAGAACTATGCTTAGTACAGTCTTGCCAGCCTTGGTCTGGTGCTACAAGAGGACCTGGATGAGAATTATGCCAGTCTCGCTTCCTTCCTGACTTTCTTTCTTTTGCCCCCCCCCCCCTTCCTTTGCAACTTCAAGTTTAGAGCTCGAAATCAACCTACCTTCCCTCTGGTTCCCTCTGCTGTAGAAGTATCTCTATGCTGATGATTCCTGAATGTACAGCTGTGGCTCAAACTTTTCCCAGTTTGCTTCCGATTGCTGCTGCCTGTGATCCTCCAGGTTTTGTTTCCACTTGAATGGACCAGGATTCTGAGGTGATTGCTAATTAAGACCTAGTAATCTTTCATTAAAAATACCTGACAGAAGCAATAAACTTGCTATTTGAGATATTTCCATATTGCTTCTTGATGGGTGTCCTCACCTGCATATTTTTCTATTTTATTTGTGCATCATTGGCTATGTGATTGATCCTTAATCATCTTTGCACAGAAGAATGGAGGAGGACCCATTCTTCTAGAGATAGGCCAATTAGGCAATAATCATTGTGGGATAGATTAGATACAGGCGACTTCTCCTCTCTGAACATACTATGTTCATTTTGGAAAATCACCTTTCTGTTTTTGCTGAATTTACAGCAATTGTTCTGGCAATATTTCCAGTTCTTTGAACACTTTCAGGAATTACATCGTTCACTCATACTATCTCATGGGAATGGGAGGTATAACACAGAGCTGAAACAGATGACATTGTCACCCTCTGGTTGTTTGGCACTTTTTCTCTTTATGTTTTATATTTGTTTACTGAAGCAACAAATACCAGGGAATAAAAATGTTGTATTTCAACAGGAAAGGGAGTACTGATACCAAAAGGGTAGGAGAAAGGGGGAAAGAGGTGGAGAGGGAGGGGAGTATCGATCACAATGAAAGGCACATGACAACACACACCCATCTGGGGGGAAGAACAACAGAAACCAGAGGAGATGGGAGACAGCAGTTGGTGAGAGATTTGAAAACAACAATCTATAATCTACCAAGGGGCCTTGAGGACTGGAGGGGGTACAAAGGGGGGAAGAAGAGGAGCTGATCACAAAGGCTCAATGGGAATTAAATGTCTAGAAAAGAACAATGGCAATATATGTACTAATATGCCAGATACAAAAGACGTATGGATTGTAACAAGAATTGTAAGAGCCCCCAAGAAAATGATCTTTTAAAAATTTAGTAGTTCATTAACAGCATCATGAATTTTATGAAATGAATAACTAAATGTTGCAAGCATAGTTTCATCTGTTTATATCGATGGAAGGGATGAACATTACTACAGGCCCTTAGAATATGCTGCTGAGAAGATGAAGATTGGAAAAAATAAGGTATGTACATTTATGATGTCCCCATTGGAGAGCTGCCAAGCCCCTCGCCTTAGAGAGGACCATGATGACTGATGCCATTTTAACAAATGGTGCTCTGAACTCAACAAGAACCGAGGTGTCTGTTCTGCTGAGCCAGTGTGACCCGGCTGAATCCCCCCAGTGGCTCTGGGGCACACAGAGCCATTATGAGCAAACATCAATTCAGCAGCACCTAGCAACAATGACAGCACCTCTCCCTTCATACTTGACTCCATCACTCACCCAGCTGCCCAAACCACCATTCTAGTAGAGCTCTGTGGTTTTTCTTTTAATCACGATCAGGCTCAAGCCTTGCAAGTGATGGTTAATTTTCTCTTCAATATACATCCCCAATACGTTTGCTTCAACCACCAACGTCAGCCTAGTCCAAGTCACTCTCCACCCTTACCTGGATCCCTCCACTTTCCCCTACCAGGATTCCCCTCCTTCATCCTAGCTACTCACCTCCCCAAATGTCTCTCTTACATAAAGGAAATACTACTGTCCTCTTACTCATTCTTCCACTGCCTTCTCATCAGGATTATGGGCAATCCCCTTTTGCACAGCCTGTATGAATGGTGCCCAAGAATTCACCTATCCCAATGAAGTATATCGAGAGCGAGAAGAGCTCCCTATTAGGAATTAATGCATGGGGAAAATGTCAACTGCACAAGGTTCAACAAAAACCTTGCCCTTGCTCACTCACTTCCTGCCATACTGGCCATGCTGACCCTTTTCAATGGTCCCCTTTGCTTTAGCCAAAACTCAGCAAAAGTGTAGTAAATATCTCCCAAGAGTCATTGACTCTAACAGCAGTGAACAAAACAAAGCTTATATTTTCATGATGTTCATATTCTAGAACATTCTGGATTCTATGTGGAAGAGGCTGTCCATTGGAAGAAGTTCTCAGCTTTTACCACCACTGGCTCTAGCAGTTGGTGTAATAATTTCAATAATAAATATATTAACTGTTCTTACTTATAGTGAGGTAGGGAAAGATACAGATATAGACACAGGCATTATACTAACAGACAGCACTGTGTTGCAAGATAGATTTTGAAACATTCTTTTGGATGATAAATGCAATGCCATTTGATTTCCATTTGTCATTTCTGCATAGTAATTCATATGCATGTCTGATTACAAGTGACCAATACCAGTCCATTTCAGCTTATGAATCCCTCGATATTGATCTTCATATGTTTCATTTCACTTTTTGACAACTTTCAGTATTCCTAGATTCATGTTTTGTACATTTCATGCTTTGATTATTAATGGATGCTTGTAATGGTTTCTTCTCATTTTGACTTGCGCCACAGGTTCTGAGAGTCTTGCTCCATCCATATCATGAAGGCTGAGTCTACTCTGAGTCATATTTTGAGTGCTTTCCAACCAGGCAGCCTTGTCTTCTACCAGAGTTCCAGACAGGCTAAGCTGTTGTGCTTTAGGTAGTCACTAGCTACTTCACAGAAGTGGACCATCTCCTCCTGACCCTTCTGGTATTTGAAGTCCTATGGCATAGCTTCCAGCATCATAGCCACCACCTAACAACATATTTACATTTGCGTATGGAACTTCTTCTTGAGACATTTTTCATTTGGGTATGGAACATCTCCTGGAAATATTTATTCTCTCACAGCTAACATCTCCTTCAGAATGTAAGCTTCTAGAGGGAAAAAACCCAGGCTGTCTTCCTCAATCACTTCCGTCTCTTCAGTTCCTGGAACCCTACCTTAAGTATAAATAGATTGAACAAATAAACTTAATAATGAATAGTGTCTGGGAGATATTTAATAGCTACAGACCTCTGCCTTAATGAACATTTAATAAAGCTTTTCCAGAGTATTTAACTATAAGCAATTCTATTGTTATATCCAAAGAGAGAGAAAAAGCGATGGCTAAAGATATCCAAAGAGTCATTATAACAACCATTTCCCTTGAAGAAAATCCTTGCCCAAACATACATCAATGCAAATGGCTGTTTCCTCTGCCTTGCAAGTTGAACTACACAAGGAGGAACCATATATGATTCTGAAATCTCTTAGCACCATTAAGCGCTAAAGACTAGAGTGCACAGACAAAAGAGTTGATTAGTGCTTCTCTTTCTTGTGTTTTCCACGTTACATTTATCTACCAGTCTCCCTAATCATAAGCCTCATTTTTAAAGCTAAAATACAAGGATTTTTATAGATAAGGACATATCTTTTTTTTTTTCTTGAATAACCTTTATATTGAAATCTGTTGAGAAAGGACGACTTAAAGATGTTTCCATCTGTGGTCAAAGTCCAAGGGTCTTGACTTCTCTTCAAGTGATTGCCTCTACACTTGATGGCTCTTTGAAGATAAACATGATAGAGAATATGAGCTATAATCACAAAATAATGAAACCAATTTTTTCCCCCGGTAGAACTTGTGGATATCATTCTCATGCTTGACTGGTCAAATGTTTTTTTCCCCCCTGAACCCTGCCAAGTTTCTGAGAACTTTAATTAAAAATGGCTTTTGATGTCATGTTTCCACGGGCAACCAATTCTTGGCTTTAACTAACTAAGAAATGAGCTCTTAAAAGCAAGCTGCTAAACTGAAGCAAGGGAGCACAAGGTGAGTTTTGAAACATTCAACTGAACTGCAGGCCCAATCTGGTTCATAACTTGAAGAACTCATTAAGAAAGATGTTTCTTTGCAGCAAAAAACTAAACAATCCAACAAAACCAAATAAAAGAAGTAAAAACATGTAATCCAACACAACTTTTCAAGAGACAACTGTCAATTACTCCTTGGAAATTATTTGCTTGAGCCCTTGTCATTATCTGGCACGAAAGCATTCTGTAACTTGAAAAAGAAAAGAAAAAAATCACTCACCATTGAATTGGTAAGCAGCATCATGATAAATGTGAAAAAAAAAAAACCTGACATTGTCAAGGACTTGATTTTAATTGGATCCACAATCAATGCCCATGGAAGCAGCAGTCAAGAACACGAAAATGTATTGCAGTGAGCAAATCGACTTGGGGTCGGGGGGAGCTTCCTTAATGTTCTAAAATTCAAAGATGTCACTTTGATGACTAAGGCCTGCCTGACCATCCATGTTCTTTTCAATTGCCTCACAGGCTTTGGAAAGTGAGGCAATGAAAAATCAAAACATAAGGACGGATGTACTAGAATTATGAAATTAGAGGAGAGCCTGTTTTTGTAAAAATGCACAGCTTTGGAAATGTTAAAGAGCAGTTCTCCTCTGCCTGCTGTGCCCCTATGTGTCACAATGGACTCAGGGGTAGTGGGTTTGAGCCAAAAGAACAAACAAACCCATTGCAGAAGACATGGGACTGGCATGTGTCTTAGAAATGAGGGTGGCTAACTTCATTTCGCTTACTTTGAACACGCCATCAAGAAAGAGCAATTCCTAGAGAAAGAATCTCATGTTGATGAATGGTTAGTAAAAATGGGGGAAGACCGCAAATAGATGGGTTTGCAGTGACCAAAATAATTGGCAGAAATCTATTAAGTATCATGAAGATGGGCTGGACGCGGCCACAATGTGATATAACATTGTCTCATGGGAGTCTCTGAATTGCTGACTCGAAGCCAAAGAGCAACAACTATCCCAGTTTTGATGGGAATATTTTCTTAAAATGAATTTTTATTAATATGCTTTGGTCTCTTCTTCCCAGACATTTTTGCAGGTATTATTGCCTGGGACTGCAGTTATGTTGGAGGGAAAGAATGCAACTTGTATTCAAGTGCAGCTTGGGCAGGTTCAATTTTCCAATTAACAGCAAGATGTTCAGTAAATACTTAACCTTTCTGCAGCTCATTTTTTCAACCATAACAATGAGCTAGAAATACCTGCCTCTCAGCTTGATGTGAGGAACATTTGCCAGCTACTTCTTAGCTTGCTATGTGGCAGTATTTGTCAACTGTAATTTGGGCTGAGCAGGACCAGGACTAAGAGGAGACCGAGTGGGCACTTGTTCAGAAGCAAAAAGTAGGAGAAAGTCAATCAACTCAGCAATCAGGATATGTTGTTGTTAGTTGTCAAGTGAGTTCTGACAAATGATGACCCAGGCGTAAGAGAATAAAATGTAGCCTGGCCCAGCTACATCTCCACCATTATTGATATGCTTGAGTCCATTGTGATGGTGATTGTGAAAATCCATCTCCTCTAGGCTTTCCCTCATTTTCTCAGACTCTTTATTTGACCAAACATGATGTCACCAAAAGAGGTAGGTCTTTCCTCTCGTCCTTTCAAAAGGAAGTTGATGATGTCTCCCCCATTTGGCGTTGAATGACCATTCTCTTTGGGTTTTTCTCTGAGACTGACTTGTTTATGCTTTTGGTAATCTGTCTTCTTTTTCCATTGCCCAGCTTCCACATGCATGTGAGAAGGTAGAAAAGACCATGGATTGGGTCAGGCACACTGTATTCACTCAAGTAGCATCTTCGCCTTTTAGACTTAAAGGAGGTCTTTTGCAATGATTTGCCTGGTGCCATACGGCACCACTTCACTTCTGTTTCTTCACTTCTGCTTCAAGCACCATTGATTTTTGATTAGAGTAGAATAAAGTCTTTAACAATTTCTGCTTCTTTATCATTTTTCATGATTGTCAAGATTTTTGTTTCCAATCAAGGTAAATAATATTTAAACCAACATTTTAAAAATCAAAAACAATTTCAAAAATAATTTGTGATAAAAAAACCTTAAATTTTGGCCCTAGATATGAGTATAAGATCATTATAATTTTGACAGAGACATAAAGGACAGACCCTTGATCAAGTTTTATCTATGTTGTGTAGCTTTAAGATTGACCTTAATATTTCAGCAATTAGTGTCAGAACTGGGTTACTGTCTACTTCTGCCTCCTTCCTATCTGATCAGCTGAGGTTATTCTCTTGGCTTAGACTTTTCCTATTTTATTTTACTTTTTTATATTTACTTGCAATTTCTCCATCTTTCTTTGACTTTCATTTTTTTAATATTCCCTCATTGTCCTGCAAGGGGTGCTCTGGGATCTTGGAAATCTCTTGTTTTAGCTAAAGATTTGGTGCTAACTCAAGATTTGGTACCAAGTCATTGAGCATTGTTTTCCTGAGAGAAAACCCCTGCTTCAAGGGTTGGTTTTGTTAAAGTCTCATCAAGTCACATAATGTTGAAACAGGGAAGACCTAGAGAGTTAGTTTTGCACATGCAGTTACAGCCACTGGACGAGCCAGGTGACAAACCATGGAGCTCCCCAAAGCACAGAGTCAATGAGGGATGGAATATGGATTACATGGAACAAGTTTAGAAGTCTTGGACAAGTGTCACTGAAATCTAGGAGAAGTTTTCATATCATTGACTTCTTATCACCACCATTAGATCCTTATTTCTACCAATAATAACTACCTTTTACTAGTTATTTACTATGACTTACTAGGTTTTACATTGAGCTCATCACAGGATGGTCAGAAGTTTGAAACCACCAGGTTCTCCATGAGAGAAAGATGAAGCCATTTGCTCCCATAAAGAATTACAGCCATGAAAACCCACAAGGACATTTCTATTCTGTCCATGCGGTCATCATGAGTCACAATCAACTAGATGACAGAGAGAGAGTCTTGAGTGAATAGCTGTGTCTACACTGTCTCATCCAATGCTTATTGGATGAGTTCAATAAGCCAACAGTTCTATGGGGTAGGAATTATAAGCCTATTTATGGATGAGAAAACTTAAGTCTGAGAGAGATCACAGGTTATATGCCTAGTAATAATAGATCCATTCATTTATTTATTCAAATTTTTATAAACCTCCTGCTATAATTTGAACTTTGTGCTCATATCTTTGGAGAAGGAAAATAGTTGCTGGGTAAATTAAGTAGAAAAAGAACTTAGGAAAAGGTACTGGGCAGCTCAAACCAAGAACCTGTGGCCATACAGACAGGAACAAAGCTCAAAGTCACATCGCAGACACAATTTCCTGCTGAGGTTGTTGCCATGTCTGAATCCACTTTCATGGGCATTAGAAGATTTCATTAGTGGGGCTGAGCACTGGTGGCATAGTGGTTGAGTGCAGGACTGTGACCCATGGGCTTGGCGGTTCAAATCCAGCAGCAGCTCTCCAGGAGCAAGGCTGGGTAGCTCCCACAACCACCAGAGGGCAGTGATGCCCCCTCCCCCCGCCTAAAAGATTTAATTGGCACTACTTCTACTCTATCTGAAGTGTAGTGGTGGAGTAGATTGTATGTTGGACTGTGAGCCACAAGGTGAGCAGTTCAAAACCACCAGCCACTCAGCAGGAGGAAGATGAGGTTTTCTACTCCTATACAGATTTACAATCTCAGAAAACAACAAGGGAAGTTCTAGTCTTCCTAGTTTGTCATAATCAACCTGATGCCAATGAGTTTGGTTTGGGGGTGTGGATTTTGACTGCTATGCTGGGAACTCAGTTCTGTAAAGCTAGTCTGCCACTGCCATGAGCGGACATCCGAGGATGACCTTGATGATTCTCTATTCTAAACCATGGTTAGTTCATCTTTGTGGAGAAATATAAGTCACTTATCCACATCCCCACTGTTGCTTCAGCTAAAAATTTGAGCTTCTGGTGTTACAAGTTAGCGGGAGAGAGCAAGAAGAACTGAGCCTGGTCTGTAAGATGTCACCAGGATGATATAATCAAGGTGTGTACCTTTGTGGGAGAGGCAGAAGAGTCATTCTGGCTGGAAAGAACAGGCTGGAATCAAAACAAAGGTAGCACTTCATTTGGTCCACTAGTGACTGGTTCTAGATTCAAAGGTCCCTTCAAGGAATGAGTCACCATAGTAAAAAGGTAAAAGTTGTTCTGACACTGATGAGTACTGGCACTGTACTGAGTGGAGGAATAGAGTTGGACATTGATTGCAGAGGTCTCGAAGTGAGCTAAAGTAACCTTGACTGGGTGGTGAATAGTTATGTGTATCAGTTGGGGTAGACTAGAGAAACAAATCCTGGGAGACTCATATGTGTATAAGAAAGAGTTTCATATATATATATATATATATATATATATATATATATATATATATACCAGACTGGTTGAATATTAAAAAATATCTGAGCCAAGTCCAGATCAAGTCCATAACTCTGGTGCCATAAGTCCACATCAGTACATATGGATGTCCAATACCAATCTACAAATTCCTCTTCAGACTCATGCAACACACACAATGATGCCAAACACAGGAGGATGATAGGCCAGTGGGGGAATCCAGAGACAATGGAAGCATCTCAGCACTGGCAGGGGTCCCCATGTGACTCCTCCAGCTCCTGAGGTCTGGTTCCATCAGCCTCTCTTTATGTGTCTTCTCAACAGAGGTGTCTCACGGGAAATGAGCCTGCATCCCACCTCCAGTGAGCTATTTATCTCCTTCGTGCCTCCAAATGAGATCATCAAGCTGTGACCTGATTGACAGGATAAACTCCACCTCTTCACTCTTAATCCTCCTACTGACAACAGATTATATAACTACCACCTTATGCAAGAACAATAGATCAAAACTCAGGAACCCTTGATAATTTATAAGTTATTATCTTTTGATGTCTTACACTGACCACTGTCTCCCGTCTCTCACTTTTCTGTTGTCTGCCCTCCTAGGAGGGGGTTATATGTAGATCATTGTGATGAGTTCACCCTATTCCCTTCTCACCACCACCTGCCTTACCCTCCTGGTATCTCTATTCTCATTATTGGTCCTGAGGGGGTTATCTGTACTGGATTCCCTGTGTTTCAAGCACATATCTGTACCAGTGTACATGTTACGATCTAGCCAGATTTGTAACATAGAATTGGGGTCATAGTAGTGGGGGAAGAGGGAGGAAGCATTAAAGAATTAGAAAGTTTATACGTTTCATCAGTGTTATACTACACCCTGACTAGCTCATCTCTTCCTTGTGGCCATTCTGACAGGGCATGTCCAATTGACTATTGATGGACTTTGTGCCTCTACTCTTTCCTCCCACTGATTCACCTAGATATGATTTTTTTTTGTTCTGGGTCTTTGATACCTGAGCCCATCGACACCTCATGATCATACAGGCCGGTGTGCTTTTCCATGAGGGATTTGCTGATTTTCAGCTAGATGGCTGCTTGTTTATCTTTAAGCCTTTAAGATCCCAGATGCTATATCTTTTGATAGCCAGGCACCATCAGCTTTCTTCAGCACATTTGCTTATGCACCCATTTTGCCTTCAGCAATGGTGTCAGGGAAGGTGAGCATCACAGAGTGCTGGGTTAGTAGAAGAAAGTGTTCTTGCATTGAGGCCCAATGTCCATCTTCTGTCTTAATACTTTATAAATATATATATATACGCATATATATTTATTCCCCTATCAGTACATATAAACGTCTGTGCATATATGCATGCCTGTTTGGGGGACTAACTTGTTTTTGCAAGTCTTGCAGGGTGTTTCACTCTTGTCAGTGAAAGTTACTGGAATCGTTCTTCTCTGACAGGTGTCTGTCTCACACCAGCTCCAGCTCCCATGGGTTTAACTGTAATTAGATAGAGAACTAGAGACTGGAGCTAGTAAAGATAGATCTGAGAGTTTGGTCTTAAGCCTTAGACAAACTGAAATCAAGGTCTGAAAAAACATCTTAGAGGAAATTTTTCCAATCATTTTCAAAGACTTGAGAAAATGTAGAAATCAAGGGGAGAGGGGTGTCAAGACAAAAGAAATCTTTAGAACCTAACATATGGAATTGGGCAAGCAATTCTATACTATTCTTTTAAAGACATGCTAGGTAAAAGAGAAGTTCTAGTGAAAATCAGAAAGGCCCTCAGTGAAATGGATTGGCCCAAGAGCCATACCAACGGACTCCAACCTACTAGTATGCCCATGGAGATGCCACGGACCTGGGGATGGCTTCCATTCAGTCGTACACACAACTCACCAAGAGTTGGAGCTGAATTCAATGGCAGTTGACAACAAGAAATAGGTGGCAATGGTTAACACATCTCAGGCATGTGTTGGAGTGAAGACATTTATATTTGTGATGTAGGAAATTGGTTTTGGGAAGGAAATGGCGTTTGATGTTATTCTTGATTTCACATCATCTGCAGCACACATACTCAGGCTGGGAGCGCAGGAACTCAGTAGAGAAATCCATCTCATCGGATGTGCATGCATCTTCCATCTGCCTCTGCTCTCATCCTTGCATTAGGAAACAGAATGAGAGAGAACAGCCACTGCAAGTCAGCAGTGGGAACACATTTGCATCCAACAGTCCGCTCCCAGTAGCCCCCAGATGCTGTGTGTATTCATGAAGTGATCCACAGCCCAGGGTATATTTCAAAGTGTTCTTTGGATTCACTCCATAGATTATATCTAGAGCTGATTACGTTTTCAGAGGGATCCTATTAGGAGGCATGTTTGTTTTTCAGGCTTGCTCTTCTGGAGTCGAATGACCAACACAGGGTTTAGTGACAAATGAGAATAGAGGGCTTAAGGGATTACATGAGTGCTGGAGTGTGTCCACCAAGCTCCCTTGGTTACAGCAGCCAAGTGATGGGAGCCTTTTATGAATTAAGCTGCATTTGCTCCAAAGGGGAATAGAACGATAGCTTCCCAACACTCAATTGTTTCTCTCCTAATAATAAGAAAAGTGCCACCCCACCACCCACATGTTTCCCCCAAACTCATGGAAATAACAACTGAATATCAACCATATAGCTCTCTCAGGGATCTAACATCTGAGAAAAGAGAGGACAGTCTTAAAGCAGGAAAAAGTTCCACAGTGAGCATGGGTGTCTCTGAGCTTCTCAACATACTCTCCTTTGGGAGCAAAACCTACGTCTGCCCTTGGGCAATCACACCTCATGTGTCCCAGGCCTGGCTACCACTCCCCTGCCAGAGAGATCGGGTGAGGGATTGACACACATCTCCCCAAGTTAGAGAAAATTCCAACATCTGTGATTACCATACATGGGGAATTTCAGAAATGTTTGGTCCTAGTCTCCCAACACATTTCTATCTAAGGGGTATCAGAAATTTCTTTTGAAAAATGAGTTTTTCTCCTACACCTTTGAACAAACTTGTTTGCACATATTTGAAGTCCAAACTGCGTTGTATGAGAATGATTTGTGTATAGGGGGAAGCCAAATAGTGTTGCTACAAAGTCATATGAACCTTTATTAAACCAAAATATCAGAGAGTCAAGCTACTGTTTCTTATTATATCCTCCATATAGGTCTATCTACACAGTTCTGAAAGCAGTGTTTCCAGCTCTTTCACCCTTCTCCCCTGCTCCTGACATCGTACACCACATCAAAATGCCAGATTGGGCATCCTTGTGGGATTTGAATCATGCTCTGAAACATTCTTTGAAGTTGGGGAGAAAAAAGACTAAAGTCAGGTGGCTGAGGTAAGATTTCCAAGTTAATTTCTTGTAGAGTTCCAAGTTAATTTCTAATTTTTAACTGCGAAGAATGAGCAGATGCATTATCATGACGGAAAACATTTCTCTATACAAATGTCCTGGTCTTTTTCTCTTCAATGCTGCTTTCAATCATCTTAGAACATCTTTACAATCATCTGTGTCACTGGAGAAAATCTATCAAGATTGTCCCTTTAAAATTCCAAAATACAGTTGTCTTAACCTTCTGAGCTAACCTCTCTGCTTTGAATTTGCCTGACCCAGCAGATGACCTCTGAAGTTACTGTTTTGATTGGACCTGCTCTCTGAATAAACAAACTCACCACCATCAAGTTAATTCTGACATGTTATCACTATGGGGCAGAGTAGAAGTTCCACGGTGAGTTTCAGAGACTGTGAATCTTTACCAGACAGAAAACCTCGTCTTTCTCCCTCTGAGGGACTGGTGGGTTTGACTCGCCGACCTTGTCATTAGCAGACCAACATGGAATTCACTGCACCACCAGAGCTCCTGCTCTCTGAATTGCATTGGTGATTAAAAGGCTCATTCCTAGTTACATTTCATTTCAGAAGATTGTCTTCAGTAGCTTCAATATCACCCAAGAGACAGAGGGAAAAAATAAGCTTTTGCAGTTGTCAGATCTTTGGGCAATACTTCTGGTAGATCTGAAAGCTGGCTGAGGTCAAGAGACTTGCTTAAAAAATTGAAAATACCAAACAATTGGAGATCCCAACTTCAGTAGCTATGATATGAGGCAACTCTATGGTTTTCTTCCCCCAGCTTCTGACCTATAGGCACATTTTCTTCATTCATCAAGGTTGATGGTCTTCCTACACTTGGCTCATCTTTGAGGTCTTCCTGAACTTCCTTAAAAGGCTTGATCCATCTAAAATTTGTTATCTTATGTACAGCAGAATACCCAGAACTTTGTTGCAAAACTTCAATGACTTGGAAAGTTACCCCTTTGAAATTTGCTCAAATTTTGATTTGTCCTAATCTTGAAATCATTTTTTCCCATTGTATAAAAAGTATCCTTTTGACTGAATGTACGCTGAGGAGACTGTGACATTTCTGTGGCTGAGAGAACTTGTCTGCAGCCATCCGCTGGTCAGAGACTTTTTTTTTCATGCTTAATTATTTCATTGGAGATCATACATTGTTTCTCATAATACATAAATACATATATTATGTCACGCTTCTTCACATGTCTGCAGCTGCCATTGCTCTCTGAACCTCCACCTTTCCATCTGAGCCTCTGACCTCAGTCTCCCATCCCTTTCCCTCCATCCTTGCTCCCCACTCCCCCACCAACTCTCAATGCTCCATAAATTATTGTTTTGTCATAACGTACACTGCTCGATGTCTCCCCTTGCCCTCTCCCCCAGTGTCTGTCCCCCCAGTAGGGAGTTATAGGTAGATCCCTGAAGTTGGCTCCCCCTCTTTACCCCACTTTCCCTCCACCCATCCTGCAGCTTCATTCCCACTACTGGTCCCATGGGGTTCACCCATCCTGGGTTCCCCACCTTTCCATTTCTCATCTCCACAGCAGTGTAGAACTGGGACCGTGACAGTTGGAGGGAGGAAGGCTTCAGGAACTACAGGAAAGTTGTATGCTTCATTGCCATCTCACTAAGCCTCACTAGCCTGTCTCCTCCCCAAGACTCCCCTGTGCCAGAGTGTCCAATAACCCACAGGAGGGTCTTGGGTCCCTACTCTGCTCTCCCCCATTCGTAGTGATGTGGTTCTTGTTCTTTGATGCTTGATATCTGCTCCCTTCAGCCCCCCATGATCACACATGCCAGTGCTTTTCTTCCATGTGGGCTTTGCTGCTTCCGGGCTAGATGTCCATCCATTCACCCTCAAGCCTTCATGATCCCAGGTGCTTTATCATTTGGTAGTTGGGTGCCATCAGATTTCTCCTCTTTGTCTGCGTCTGCTTCCTTCTTTCTTCCATGATCTTGTCGCAAGGGTGGGCACACAGTAATATGACTTTTGTTCTTTGATGCCTAATATCTGGGTCTTTCCACATCTCATGGTCATGCAGGTTGGTGTGCATCTTTTAAGGTGGACTTTGTTGTTCCTGGGCCATATAACCGTTTGTTCACCCTCGAACTTTTAAGACCTCGGATGTCACATCTTTTGATAGCCGGGTACCATAAGCCATCTTTACCACTCTTGCTCAATCCCCACATGTCCTCAGTGATTGTCTCATGCGAGATCGCTGACAGTGATACAATTTTTCCTGTTTGATGCCTATGGCCTGGTCCTTTTGGCATCTCATGGCCACTTCTTCCCTGTGGGCTTGGATACCTCTCTGCTAGATGGCCCTTTGATTGTCTTCAGGCTTTGAAACCCCAGACTCCATGTCCTTTGGTAGCTGGGCACCATGGGTTTTCTTCACATTTGCTTATGAACCTATTTGACTTCAGTGATCACATTGGGCCAGTGAGCATTCTGAAATGCCAAATTAGTAGAACAAAGTGTTCTTGCCTTGAGGGAGAGTGCCTGGGTAGGGATCCAAGGTCCAGTTTCTATCTTAGTATTAAATATATAAATATATGTATCAGGACTGTTCCCTTATTTTTAAATGACAGACACATGGAATAAGCCTGTGGATATCTGAAATAGAACACTAGTTGCGGTACTCTCACCTCTGACTTAGGGTCCCCTTGTTGGACTAATACCAGGAGACAAAGCCTGAGTTTATTTTGTTGGCATCAATTTGATGGCAATGAGTTTGTGTTTCTGATATTCTCCCACATGCTTAGCACAATGCTTCACACAGTGTGGCATCAGACATAATCAGAGAAAGACCCTAACCTCAGTGTTGCCCCAGAAACAGATAACATCCCCTAAGACAGATGAGCATAACAGAAAACTCTAAGAGAAGAAGTAACCTACCCAAGGTTCTACCCAAGGCCAGGTGTCAGACTCCTAACTGCCAGGTGAGAATTCACTCAAAGGTTGAAGGAGAAAACCTTGACTCCATCATTGAATGGCTCAAGCATCATGGATGGATCCTGAACTAGACAACTTTCTTAAAAACCGTTACTTCATTTGTTAAATCCCTCCATGACACATTTCTTTTGTAATTAAAAGCTCAGCACTTGACCTTACTGAAGAAAGGAGGTTAATATGAGGATAGCACCTGTATAAATGGCTCTATTTCCCTCTTTGCTTGGTCACCAGGACTCTCTGAGACAAACCTACTGCTTAATAACCATAACCAGATAAGATCTCTCTGGCTTACTCATATCCATTCTATGCCAGTCCTAATTCACGTGTATCTGATCCTACAGTTCAATATTTGATTTTATATTTCTTTTCTTTCTTTCTTTCTTTTTTTGTGAGCATCACTGCCTCTGGTGGTCGTGGGCGCTACCCAGCCGCCGCTGGATTTGAACCGCCAAGCCCACGGGCCGCAGTTCCACACTCAACCACTTATGCCACCGGGGCTCAGCCCAGATTTTATATTTCTTGACATGTATTTCCTGTGCATGAAACCTAGGACCAGAACTCACTGCTATTGAATCCAACTGATTCACAGTAACCGTACAGGACAGGGTAGAACAGTTCCTGTGCATTTCTGAGACTGGCACTCACTCTGGGAATAGAAAGTCCCCTCTTTCTCCATTGGAGTGGCTCGTGGTTGTGAACTGCTGATCCTGCAGTTAGCAGCCCAATGTATAGCCACCACATGACCAAGGATCTTCTGACACCCATTAGGAGGTCAAAAGCTAATTCTAGGGGATTAAAAAGTCCCAACATTTTCAAAGCACCTGGATACCTAAGAGAGCAGTGCTGAGTGGCTAAAACGGAGCGATTTGCTTGATACTTAGAATTGGTATAAAGCATAGTGCTTTATAAAGCATAGTGCTGATCTGGAGATGCAACAGCAGTGATAGCTCTCTTTACCACTCACCCTCACTACCATCAAGCCCCTCCTGACTCTGAGCGACGCTGTGGGAATGAAGGCCCCCTTGGACTTCAGAGGTATTTCTCTTTGCAGGAGCAGAAAGTCCCTTCAATCTCCCATGGGGGAATGGTGAGTTTGAACTGCCAACCCCATCAGTTGCCACCCAGTTTATCAACCACCAGCTCCCACAACACATGCTATTTCACTTTGACTGGCCCCTTCTCTAATAGGATGGTAGTGTTGCTCTCACCGCTCAGCTTTATTGGGGTTAATTGAATAAGATTTGAAATAATTTTGAATCGGTATAGTTCTGAGTCGAGCATTCGGCCCTCCTTCGTACTTTAGTGGTGATGCTAGTCCTGACCTGTGTCAAAAGAGAAAATGTGCGGGTCCTTCTGTTTTGTGAAACTGCCCCCTTAAGAGCCTCTTAAAGTCACTGGGATAATAGGTAGAGCCAGATGTCCCCAAAGAAGGACAGGGGCATCTGAGTGTGACTCAGAAATGCCAAACAAGGGCTGGAGGAACAGGTCAGGAGTGAGACTCTAGGGCTTCTTTGGGTACCAGACCATGGAGACTTCCAAGAGAGATTAGGGAAGCATCTGCAAGGTTAAGGCAGGAAGCCTGGGGGCGGCTTCCCAGCCTTCCTTGGGACAGCTGCCCAGAGCTGAAAGGCCACATATCCCAGAGCCAAAGAGGCAGATTGGAGACCAGAGAGTAGAGTCCAAGGATGACCAACAATCAATCGCTCAACTCAAACTCCTTCAGCCGAACAGAGGTGAGGACAGGCCTTAGACTCTGAGACCCAGTGTGCCAGACTCTAATGTCATTCAGCAAGGATGGTGTTACACTCAAAGGATGGGTTCTGAGACTCTCAACCACTACTGTTGCTTCTGGCCCCTCTCAGTCATGGCCGACCACAGCACAGCCAAGGACTAATAAAGAAAATGGGATAGAGGCTGAGCAATATCCAACCCCTCGCGGGCACTTGGCCATTGTTGTGCTGCTCAGAAAAGACAAGGTCTACAAACCCTCAGCTGAATCACATAATTAGCCAGAAAATTAGACCCAGAAGGGGCTGGGACTGCTTTGGGCATGCAAAGAATGTCTGCCTTCAGTGCCATGGGGGTGTGGGGAGGGAGGAAGTGGGGTGGAGCCTCCATGGGCTGGACCCCTGAGGACTCGTTGCCAGGCCTATCAGCTTGGCAAGAGATGTCCTGCTGCACATCCGACCTTTCTTTATCACATGCCCTTCCCAACATTCCCAAGAAGAGCGCTTACTCTCGGTCTTCTCCCTTAGGGCCACCACCCTTGTGACCCTCAGCCTTGAGCGCCGGCCAGGCTTGTCCATCCGGGTAGAGGAACCAGCTTTCTTAAAATAAGGAGTGCACAATTGCTCTCTGCAAATCTACTGCATCCAAACTTTAAAAGGAAAACATCCAAACAAATCTCTTGGAATTGGGATCCTGTGGTAACACACTGACAGAGGAAAACAGGAAAGCAATTGCAATATTAAAAATAGATGACTTCCTGCCTGTAGATTCTTTGCTGACCTTGTTGATTGGATTGTGGTCAGCGTCTGCTGGCTGGCCACCTCCTGGCTTCATGCACGTTCATGGCAAGGGGCAGTTCTCAGGGTTCAGAAATGCCCCCACCCATTTTCAAAGCATTTCTGTATAAGTCTATCAGCATCGTCCTTGATCCTCAGCACCTATCAGAGATTCTTAGTCTTAATCTAAAGATCCTTAGTCTTTGTTTCATCCCTGCAAGTCTAGGGAGAATGGACTGAATTCAAGAGGGTTTCAGAGGGCCCAGGGGCTGCGATGGTGTTTGCAGGTAACCCGGTGCACCCTGAGGACATAAGCACCCACAGCCTGCATAGCTTGGTGAGATAAAGAACCAGCTGACATATCATCCTGCAGAGAATGCATTCCTCCACCCATCCAGGTATTACTTATGCCAGTGGGCACTGCCCTACACATTTGGGACACACTTTTGAATTGAAAACACATATTCTGCTTGGTGGGCATGGGCAGCAAATGATAAGTTTTGAGGAAATAGGTAAATCACATAGTCTATCAGAACACAGAGCCCTTCTGTGGCACAGACGATTAAATGCCCAGCTACTAACTAAAAGGTTGGCTGTTTAAGCCAACCAGAGGTGCCTCAGAGGAGAGGCCTGGCAATCGCAGCCACAATCATTGAAAACCCTGCAGAGGATAGTTCCACTCAGAAATCCAGGGCTCCCCAGGGAGTAGAAAATGAACTCAACAGCAACTGGTAGGCAATATATAAAACACCCAAATCAAGTCCACTGTCATGGGGTCAATTCTCCTCTCAGAAACTCTAAGTTAGATTTCTGAGGCTGCACATCTACACAGAAGTATACAGCCTCTCTCAGACTACCTGTGGGTTTGAATTGCAGTGACCTTCTTGGCCCACATGCCACCAGAGTTCCTTGGTTATTAGAAGATATATAGGTGTATCATAAAAAAAGATGTCCACAAAAGCAGGGCAAGGAGGATTGGACAAGTAAAAGCTTTATTAAATAAGGGAGGCAGAACAAGCCCTCCAAATACCCAACTCACGATTTTTAAGTCAATTTTAACCCAGAACAACCCTGTAGGACACAGCAGAAGTCCCAGGGGTTTCTGAGACTATAATTCGTTATGAGAGTAGAAAGCCTCATCTTTCTCCCATGGCGTGACTGTTGGTTTTGAACTTCTAACCACACACACACACCATTGACACGGAGTCTATTCTGTTTCAACTCGTAGTGCTTTCCCACTGTGTCACTGGCATTCCACTGTCGCTTCGGGAGAAGTAACACTGAAGTAGAAACCTGATCAGTGGGACGTGAACTGCTGCCATCAAGTAGACTCCAACTCCTCGCACTTCTCCTGGGCAGCCATTTCCAGAGGCTCGTCTTTCAGAAGTAGACTGTTAAGAATTTCTTCTGTGTTTCCATGCGTAGACTTAAGCTTCCAGGCATTTGCACCAGCCAGAGACTCCTTGAAGGGAAGTGATTATTCACGCAGACACAGCAGCTCAAGCAAAGGCCCTGAGGCAGACTGCTATGATTAATCGGCATTAAGGTTTGACTTCGTTCTGGTGATGATTTCATTTAAGCATTAGGGGGAAAATCTCAAGGTCAGCAGCTCAAACCCACCAGCTTCTCCCGCAACCCCTTGGGATAGAGATCAGACTTTCTGCTCCAACAAAGTTTTTCCAGCCTTGGGAATCCAATGGAGCCATTCTCCTGTGTTCTGTAGACTCACACTAGTTCTGAAAGCTTCTAGACCGCAGTGAGGGTTTTTGTTTCTCTACCATGGGAGGGAGGCTGTGTTAGTCTGCGTAGACTAGAGAAACAAATTCATAAACACTCATAGAGATTTGTATATAAGAGCAGTTGAATATTAAGGAAACATTTCAGCTCAGTCCAGAGCAAGCCCATAAATCTGATGTTAGCCCCTATGCCTGATGCTAATCTGTAAAGTCCTTTTCAGACTTATGAAACACATGCAATGATGCTGAATGGAGGAAGTCTCATTGTTTATATCTTGAGTGACAGATCAGACTCCACCCCTTCATTCTTAATTCTCTCAAATTGACACCAGATTATGTAGCTACCATAGAGGCCTCAGAAAGATAGATCTTCCCCACAGCCAGCAGAAAGGGTAGCATTGAAATAGCAGGCACAGTGGCAGTTCTTTAGAAGAGAGATTAACAGAGCAGTAGGGAAAGGTGCAAAGGTGAAAACAATGAGAACTTTCTAAGAATCTCCTCCCTGTGTTGAGAATGAGGCCTGGAACCCAGAGGTTATGCTCAAGATAAGCTAGCAGGAGGTAGGAACCCTGGTCCTCGTGTTCCAACTCCCCACACAGGGAAGACTGTGGCACAGTAACTTCAGAGGCATTCATGAGAGTTGGACTCCAATTACAGAATTTTATGACTGAGTTGTTTCTTCTTGGCTATGCTGTTCCCTAATCCCCTTCTCTGGGGTGCCTGAGTCACCGAAGTCCTTTGTTCCATAGCAATACCCACCCACTCACAGCTCCCTCCCACCCCTAGCAACCACCATTAGACTTTGTTCCATCTCCATTGATTCTTTCTGATTCTCTTATATAAATGAGATTATCTCATAGTTGTCCTTTGGTGCCTGATTTATTTTGCTCATACCAAATCTTTGAGTTCCATCCACACTGTAGTGTATATCAGGATTTCATGGCTCCCGCTGACTGAGTAGTAGTCCATCTACGAACTACTCATATATGTCAAACTTTTTTTTAACTCATTCCTATATTGTGGGCAGAATTGGTATCCTGATAGTGAGTGAGAGGAAGCATTCAAGAACTAGAAGAAAGTTGCACACTTCCTTGTTACTATACTGTACTTTGATTGACTTGTCTCCTCCCTGCAATCCCTCTGTAAGGGGATGTTGCTTCACCTATTTTGATGGACTTGGGCTCCCCAATCTGTACTCCCCCTTATAATGATATAATTTTTAGTTCTTTTTTTTTTGGGGGGGGGGCATCACTGCCTTCTGGTGGTCGTGGGTAGCCAGCGCTGCTTCTGAGAACCGCCGCTGGATTTGCACTCAACCTGCTCTCAACCACTTACGCCACCAGGACTCAGCCCTAATTTTTAGTTCTTTGATACCTGATACCTGATCCCTTTGACACCTCATGGTCACACAGACTGGTGTGCTTCTTCTATGTGGGCTTTGTTGCTTCTGAGCTAGATGGCACTTGTTTCAAGCCTTTAAGCCCCAGATGCTATATCTTTTGATAGCCAGGCATCATTTGCTTATGCACACATTTGTCATCAGCGATCATATGAGGAAGGTGGGCATGTAATGTTATGATTTTTAGTTCTTGGAAGACTGATAACTGATCTCTTTGCACCTTGTGGTCACACAAGCTGGTGTACTTCTTCCATGTGGCTTTGTTTCTTTGGAGCTAGATGGCTTTTAAGACCCCAGATGCTGCGTCTTTTGATAGCTGGACACCATCAGTTTTCCTCACCATTTTTGCTCATGCACATATTTGTCTTCAGTTATTGTGTTGGGAAGATAAGTATCATGGAATGCTAATAGAACACAGTGTTCTTTCATTGTGGAAGCACTTGAGTGAAGGTTCAATGTCTATCTGCTACATTAATACTAGCCCTATAAGTATATGCATGTGGATCTATTTTCCCAGCATCATATACAATATATATATATTCACCTATGTACATGCCTATATTTATACCTCTATAAACCAGGCATTTGTTTTATGATAGGAATCTTCTGGCTTAGTCTCTAAGAGTCACGGCAGTGGAGGATATAAACATGCTCCCACCCCCCTAACTCTCCTCCAGTTCAGGCTGAAGGGCTCACAGAAGGGCCCAGCCAGAGAAGCCAAGCACAGAAGGAACACCCAGCTTAGAGAGCCGAAGAAACTAAATGATAAGAACATCATCTCCATGCTCTGCTCTGCCTTGAGCCATGATGGGTGACCTTGGGAAAGTCACTTAACCTTTTGAATGACTTTCCTTGTCCCAAATAATTAATCATGGAGACACTGGGAGGGAAAAAGGGACATTAACCATGTTTATGTAGGGCCCGAGGACCCACACCGTCGTGGTGTTATTAATGACCCCCAATGCTATCCCCAGATGTTCTCCAGGAAAGTTTTATTAGTCCCACTTCTGCTTCCTGATTTGTTTCCATTCAGGAAGCTTTGAAATAATGGTTAGCAGAGGGGCACATTGCAAAAATAAAAATCCTCACTCTTTTAACTTTTCCGTCCACTTTAATCCCACTGCCCATCTTTTCCCTCTCCCCAGTTTCGGCTGGAGTCCTGCCATTCCTGTGATCAGTGGCCCTCTGGGAGATCTCTACTCTGGGGGTGGTGGGGAAGGAGAAGGGGAGTGAGTGCTCTGGTCCAGCATGTCTGCTGATTGTGATGCCCTTTGGTGGAGCCCTCAACAACAGAAGTGAGGAAATAGGCTGTCATTTATCATGTGGGTTCGTAATGGCTTGCTGATAATGCAAAACAGCCAGGCAGTTCTGGAGGTCGCTCCAGCGAAACACCGAGTCAGCTGTTGGGGGCCAAGTCGGGAAGGGAGTTTCCCCCGCGTGACGTGCCCGTCTGCCAGATTTCCCCAGCGGTAGCAACTGCCCACTGTCCGATGAAACTATCTGCCTGCCGTTGGCCTTGCCTTGTGGGCGCGGACCGTTTGGGGCCTCTAGGGGGAGCTCGTGACTTCTCATTCCAGTTCCCACCCCACCCCACTTCCAACCTCCCCAAGGAGGCCCTTGCCAGGCCCACTGCTCCCTGTAAGTTCAAGAAGGGGAAGCTTTGGGTGCGATGGTAGCTTCATGGTTCTGAGCCATAGAGCGATGCCACCCACTGGTTGGCCAGACCTCGATCATCTCCCATCCTTGGTAACATCAGGAGCTACCAGAACACAGAGAACCCTGTTTCCAGAAGTGAGCCATGAGAAAGCATAGGGGTGGGGGTGGAACTAGGTGTCTACCCCAAACCAAAGCAAACACACTGCCATCAAGTTCCAGCTGCCTCATAGCAACCCTTGGGGAGGGGTGGGGGAGGAGGTGTTCAGTTATGGCAATTGTTTTTCCTGAGTAGAAAGTCTCGTCTTTCTTCTGCGGATCTGCGCATAATGCTTTCCAGAATTCCTCCTGTGCTCCCAATCCTGCCCAGGTTCAAGCAGGATGAGTTTACAGGGCAACAAAATATTTGAATCGGTAAGTGTATGCACTATGAATGCCACGCAGAGACGGAACCTTGTGGAATTCCTTTTCGACAAGGATCCTTTGCTATACCGCCTGTCCTCATCTAGCTAAGAGTCCCTGTGTGGTGCACAAGTGAATGCGCTTGGACGCTAAGTGTATGCGAAAGGGCCTCAGAAGAAAATCTTGTTGATCAGATTTCTAAACCATCAGCCATTGAAACCTCTATAGACCACAGGTCTTCCCTTCAGGGTGTTGCCAAGAGCGGGAATCCTCTTGACAACCACCCAGGATCTCCAAAACTACACCCTTGCTAAAGTACGTTAAACCACTCAAAGGCGCCAACCCAGAAGAGTGGAGTGGACTGAAAGTGAAGATTGCATAATAACAGCAAACGAGAGGAAACACTGACATAGTAGAGATTCTGGGCCACATGTTTTACACGCTCCTGTGTTTAATCCACTCGCATCCCCATGAGATAGAGTAGATGGTCTCCATTTGACAGAAAGAGAAACGGAAGCACAAAGAAGACAGAAATGAATGCACTCAGACTCCAGACTTGCTTCTCTGAACATCCCACCTTCCATTCACTGTGCCTTGGTGGCGTAGTGGTTACGCATAGTGGGCTGCTCACTGCAAAAGCAGCACTTCAAAGACACCATCCATTCCTCCAATAAAGACAGGGCGTATCCTTCTGTAAGGAGTTACAGTCTCAGAAACTCATAGGGACAATCCTGCTTTGTCCTTTAGGGTTGCTGTGAGTTAGCATGAACTTGATGCCGATGAGCTTATGCTCAGGTCCCTGGGAAGGCACCCTAGTGTAGAGAGAGTTAAGAAATAGGCTGCTACCCCAGTGGATTCCATATTTGGTCCCACCAGTTTGAACCCACCAGCCTCTCTGAGGAAGAGAGATAAGGTTTCTGCTCCCATAAAGAATTGCAACCTTACAAACCTAATGGGGAAGTTCTACCCTGTGGTGTAGACTCACTGCGAATTGTAATCAACTCAATGGATGGCATGAGTGTTTAGCACATTGCCTACTAACCGAAACCCACACAATGATGGTATGGAAGAAAGGCCTGGTGATTTATCTACCTCCAAATAACTCTCTACTAGCCAACTAAGCTCCATGGAGCAGTTCTACTCTGTAACACATGAAGTCAATAGGAGTCCATACATTTGGCTACAAGATTTTGTGCTTGTTTGTTGATGCCAGTGGTTCTTAACCTTCCTACTGCCGAGACACTTTAATGCAGTTTCTCCTGTAGTGGTAAACCCCCCCCCCCACCATAAAATTCTTTCTTGGCTACTTCATAAATGTAATTTTGCTACTGTTATGAATCATAATGTAAATCTTAATGTGCTTCCCAGTGATCTTAAGCGACCTCTGTGAAAGGGTCATTTGTCCCCCAAAGGGATGCAGACCCACAGGTTGAGAACCACTGGTTATGCTATATGCTAAATAAGGAGCTATGGTAACTCGGGGTTAGGCGTTTGACAGCTAATGTCATGGCCATTGATTTGAATGCACCAGCCACTCTGAGGGAGAAAGATGAGTCTGTGTGTTCCCGTTGTGATCTAGATTCTCGGAAACCCTCTGCAGCTTCTTTATGAGTCAAGGGCAACCGGAGGGCAGTGTGTGTGCTACATGCCCAATGACTCTTTCATTTATTTCCCAAGATTGTGACTTTCCTCAAGCTCCAATTATTCTTTCCTATGACTTGAATTCTGAGTGCATTATTCCATTCAAATCAGTCTCATATTATAATGGGAGAAGGTAAGGCATATTAGTTATAATCTATTAGTGTCTACTTAATTAAATTGTTTTTGATACCTTGCCCGTTAACCTTTCACCTCCAGGCCTGTGCATAGTTTCCTTATTCCTTAAATGATTAACTCATTTACCAAAGGTCTTTATGAGTCCTTGGCTCAGCCTAGACCTGCCTAGTGTAATTGAATGATTTAGATGGTTCCAGAAGGATCTCTCAGCCTTCTCTTGAGACACGTTTTGACTGCCCCATTTATCTTCCCTTCTTAGTCACCCAGGTGTTATTTTCCACTCCCATCTCTCTCTTCTCCAGGAAGCACAATGGCATCTGCTCCTCACTGGGGTCAGTATTGGACTGTGCAATTATCTCCATAAATGTTTTCTCTTGGGCACAGGTGAGACGCTGAAAAGGGAAGGGTGGATTATTCTCAGTGTTTGTTCAGAAAATAGAGTCAGCAATATTCGATCAGGTCAATTCTCTTTCCCTGAAGCAACAGCATCAAGGGTCTCTTGCCATTTAGCAGCCTGACACACTCAATTCTTGAAGGTCAGGCTGGAACGACAGGCTAACACCCATGAAATTCATTGTTGTTTCACACTTAATAGTGTCTTCACCCTTCACTCTGGATAAACAGGTGATAAGGTGGTTTATAAGCCAGCCTTGTTTTTCTTCCGAAAGATGATCCCTAAAGTAACTTCAGAAGAAAAAAAAAAGAAGGGGTAATTTGAGTGAGAAAAGCGTAGGCATCATGACATTAAAAAGTCTTTTAGCCAACTGAAATGTTTCCATCAGTTGTTAATTTTAAAGTATTTAAGATCCCTGGAACTTATAACTTTAATACCAGTGCCTTGATTCATCTTCCTAAAGCTTGTTAAGGTAAAACAAAGTGTCTAAAGTGACCACATTTTAAGCGGGACACCATTGACTGGGGTGGGGGTGGGGAGGAGGCAGGGGGAGGTCCTCTTGATAAAAATTTTGGTCTGCATGGAACAACAAAAAACTTCATAGAATTCAAAAATAGTATTGTAATATATTTATTTTAATTTTGAAACACTGCGGGACATTATTAAATTGTTCACCTTACCCTAATTCTCTGTGACGAGTCACATTAAAATATAAAACCTGGTGTCTAACTCTTGAAAGGAACAGAAGAATGCCAGAAACCAGCCTGCATGAGACTTCTTTTTCTCTAACACCAACAAGGCGGACCCAGAGGCGCTGGGTTCCATGATGTTCTACAACAACTCCAATACTTTAGACCTGCCTTAAAATCATCTGCTCATGCAATGTCAGGAATTAAGAGTCAGCATTCTTAACTGTTCTCTGTGCCAATGGTCCCAGACACACAGTGATGGGAGGATCCAACAGAGTAAGAATATGACCTGTCATACTTAGGGGGAAAGTTCACAGGAATCACTGGAAATCCATCTCTGAGAATTGTGAAGATGGTTTTTCTCATTGTAGACATAGCCAAACTATAACCACCAGTGTTTTAATGGAGAAAGATGTGCCTTTTTCAGCTCCTTGAACATTCCAAGACAACGATTATACCATTTACAAAAGATTAGAGGAAGCCATTTGATTTCTGAGCCTAAGGACTGTTGATGAGAAATTGTCATCAATGACCATATTTAATCAATGATCACCATGGGTAAATAAAATAGGAACATGAGATCCCAAGCCGAAAAATAACAAGATGGATGAGGACACCTTCCTGGACAAAAATAGAAACAGAATTGGCCACCATATTCATCCATGGTGCTCAGAAAAACAAAGTTGTATCAGACAAGATTGAGTTATCGGAGAATTAGAAGGCAGTTTCCAGGGACCACATAAAAAAGTGAAGGAAACCCATCTGTGTTGTTGAATGTTTTTCTGGAACTTCATCAAAGTGAAGGACAACTCTCGTTTAATTAGTGAGAGCCTATCAGATACATATCTGAGAGGAAGCTAAAACCAACACTCAATAAAGAAAAGGGTCAAGCCCCTGAACTTCAGTACACGGTAACGGAAATTTTGCCAGAGGTGATACAAAGCTGCCCTTTTGTGGAAAACAAAATAAAATTATCTGGGTGAGACAATGACATTAAACATAAAAGTACAAACCAATTAAGAGGAAGAAAGACATTTTGGTTTTGAGTTGTGTCCACACAAAATATATGTCAGAATCTTAACCTCTATATCTGTGGATACAATCCAGTGTGAGATCCATCATTGTAGACTAAAAGAAAATAGTGTAGAATGTGTCCAAAGTCTGTTCCTGCACAAGTTAGAAAAAACAGCATGGACATCGGGAAACTCAACTCAATTCAACTCACTGTCATTGAGTTGATATTGAGTCAAAGTGACCCTACAGGACAGGGGGGATCTACCTCTGTGGGTTTCTGAGATGGTAACTCTTTCCTGGAGTGAAAATACAAAAGACATAGGGACAGGAAAGCCCAAATGGAGGAAAGGTAGGCACCACCTGTTGATCACTGAAGGATCTAGGAATGCAGGGACTACAGAAGGCAAAAGAGAGAAATTTTCATTATTTAAAAACTACATATTACATTATTTAATCTTCTCAACATCTAAGATTACAGGAGAGGAAACTGAAACACATAGACGCAAAGTCATTTAACCAATGCACCTAGTAAGGGTGTTCCTACCTACAATTTGAATCTAGCATTCAAAATTTGTGTGATCCATACTACGTCCACAACAAGTTGCTTGAAGTTGTTGAAAACAAGTTGTGAAAACAAGTTGTTGAAAACAAGTTGTGAAAACAAGTTGTTTTCTTTAGATGAAGGAGAAAAGGGATGGTATTCACACTCTAACATATGAGGCCTTTCTGTCACTGAATAAAAAATGATGATAAATGCTAATGAAGGCCATAGTACTATGCCAGCTTTTGCTGGCCCAAAGTCCCCAGTCACACACACACACACACACACACACAAACACACACATCCCTACTTCATTGAAGTGTTCACTGTCTTCCTTCTCTTAACTCTCTTCCAGGATTCTTGCTCAGGACCACCTTTCTAAAATACATATTTCATCAAGTTACTACAACATCACCTACAATGCAAAGTCCCAAGCTTGGCATGTAAGACTCTTCATGGTTTGTGACATTATGTCATGTTGATGATTATGGGGCTTCTGACCCAAGCCATGACCTTTTCAACGGTCCCATGGTGGTGGTGGTGGTGGTGGTGGTAGTGGTGGTGGTATTTGCCACAGAGTCATTTCCTACTCACAGTGACCTCACGCACAAGGTCCCAGTGCTGCCCCATACTCACAATTGTTCCCATACTTGAACCCATTGTTGCAGGCGCTGTGTCAGTGGATGCCCCTGAGGGTCTTCTTCTTTTTGGCAGCCCCTCTAATTTACCAGTTCTCTAAGAACTGGTCTCTCTTCACATGTCCAAAGTGTGTGGCCTCATAGGTATGTGAAAATTGAACAATGAAACCAAGAGACAGAAGAAGAATTGATATGCTCACACTGTAGTACCAGCAAACAATATTGACTATACCACGAGCAACAAGAAGCAGCAGAAAATTAGTCTTAGAAGAAATAAGATGTTCCTTAGAAGTGAGAATGGGGAAGCTTGGACTTCCTTTGAACACATCATCAGGAAAGACAGCTAATCAACAGAAAAAGACATCAAGACAGAAGCCTCACAGTGACGGGCCAATGGGAATGGGGGAAATCCTCTACAACACACTAGTCACAGCAATGGACTCGTGTACATGAATAATCACAAAGATGGCACCAAACAACATATCTTTCTCTTCTATACAAGACCACCACAAGTCAGAGAGAATTCTATGGCAACTAGCAATGGCAGCATACTTGGTCCCCATTCCCTCCCCCCTGCAGAATTAAACCATTGGCTTCTACACACATCTAAATTTATTGACTCTGAAGCCATATGGAAAGATGACACAGACAGTCAAGATGCAACAGTGAGTAAATGGAGACATAATTACCATAAATAATAAAGCGAATTTATAGCATGCAGTTCTGACATATAAAATAAAGATCCACATTTAGTTTGTTATTTGAAATCAACAAAAACAAGAGAGAAGCAAGATATGGAGCCTTGGCAACTCTGTTGATCATATCTGCCTTTCCTGTGCCTCAGGTTGCAAATGATGAAAGCACACTCACAGCAGAAGCAGCGTTAGAATCTAAATTCATCTATCGAGAGAATTTGCATGCAAACAGACCAAGAGGTGTGAGTCAACCTGTGGTGATGGAGGCCTGAAGAGGGTGACCCTCGGAAGTGAGACTGATGATGGTGTGATAATGAGCCCAGGGGAGTGGCTGTTAGTTGCTGTCATGTGAAGCACCGCACAGTCCTGCGCTTTCGTCACACAGGTTCTTATGCCAGAGCCCATGGCTGCAACCACTGTGCCAATCCGCCTTGAGGAGAGTCTTCCTCTTTTTGGCTGCCCCTCTACTTTACCATGCCTGATGTTCTTTTCCAAGGACTGCTCTCACTTTCTAACCCGTCCAACGTGTGTGAGAGATGAAGTCTCCCCATCTTCACGTCTAAGGAGCAGACTGACTATACTTCCTCTGAGACAATTTGTCCTCTGAGACAATCCAAAGAAGATGCCAGAGAAAGAATAAAATGATTAACATTGCAAGATAAAATAGTGGAACTTCCTACTAAAATCTGGGACGTCTTTTCACTCACTGATACACACAATGGAAATGTGTTTTGCAAAAACAAAAATAAGATGATGGCCATTTTTCTCAAGGAACAGAGCATTCTTAACTATGAAACAGGTGATAGCAAGACACATCAATTCCTTTTCGTCTTCAGAGACCGCCTTTCCATGATGAATGTCCTGTCAGGATGTGGTTATTCGAGATGAGCAAAGAACTCTTCTTTCTTCCCCCACTCTAGATTTGTTTGTTTATTTGCTTCACCCCAAATTTCTAGACTCATGTGGAGACTATAATTTTCCTAAACAGCTTTGTGGATGTGTGTGTGTCTGTGTGCTACAACCCCTTTTGAGATGGGAGTCTCGGTCTTCAAAAGTTGTGATGGGCACGTTTAATATGCCAACATGGCCACAGAAGATTGGTGGGTCTGTTGTGATGGCACAACCAATGAACACACAGGATGAATTGAAGGGCAGAGATAGGAAGGGCTCAGTGAGTCCTGCCTCCTCTCTCTCTCTCTCTCTTGCTTTCAGAACTTCGGACCAGACAGCTGCTTTGTTCATCCTGTGCCTCGACCTCCAAGCAACACTACCTGTGGGACACCTACCTGTGGATTGTGGAGCTGTGAGTTGAGGTTCCTTCAAGCCCTACTTTGTCATGCTCCTGGGATATACATCTCTTGAGCTGGGATCTGTATTGTCATCTGGCTAACTGTTGGCGACCTGCTTTGCTGTTTGCTGCCTGTGACCAGATAGCCTGAATTGCTCTACAGAGGACTACTCAGTCACCCTCAAGACTTGAAGGACTGCCTGTCTTCTAGCTGTCTCAAGTAAGTGAGTTGCACTGAGCAATTTGTACTGCTTTATAGATTACTTAACTATATCTTTCTTACTTTATAAACTCTTCTTTCTATATAAATATATAAAGAGAATTACTAGTGTCCTGGTTTTATTTCTCTAGAGAACCCTCTCTGACACAAAAGTAGAGTAATAAATACAATGATAATAATCTGGGTGGAAAACAAAAGAATCAGAATTAGGAATTGTGATCTTCTTAACAACCAAAGCAATAAACGACCAAGGAAAATATTTTATGGCATTAGTATCTAGCCACTAGGAGTTTCTCAAGGGAACAAATGGTTACACATGCGATTACTAAGCTTAGAAGTTCAAATTCATCCAGAGATACCTCTGAAGGAAGGCCTGGCCGTCTGTTTGAAAATGATGGCCAACTTGGAAAAATGCTGGGGAGGGAGTGCAGACTTGCTGTGGAGGATTGATCAGATGGCAAAAGGCATCACAACCCTCGAAGTCTCTGTATGTATGAATGCTAGTATTCTTTAGAACACTGGTGAGACGGACTTGCCTCTGGAACACTGTGGTAAGTGAGTCCATGAGGCATGGAATGACGTATTTGCCTCCTAACTGAAAAGTTGACTGATCCCACCAGCCACTCCAAAGGAGAAACATGGAGCAGTCCACTTCCATAACGATTTCTAGCCCGGGAAGCCCGAGGAGACAGACAAGAACTGTGACTGAACAACAACAACAACAAAACAGTCCAAAATCTCAGTCGGACAATGCAGTTCATTTCTTGTTCTTGCGAATTTTGAGTTCAGTCAGCAGAGACTCTCATCTACTTGAAGACTATCTTGTGACACCACCACAGGGCATTGTGGTAAGGAAAGAGAAGGATGCAGGAGATCAATGTCATCTGACTGCAATGACACCACAATTCTACTCACAGTTCATTGGCCGAAACTTATCACATGGTCTCAGTCACAGCAAGGGAGGCTGGGAAATAACAGGGAGCTCATGGATAGTCCAGTATGTCTCTCACAGTCACGTGAAGAAAGTAATAGCACAATCCATATTTTTTTATAGATAAGAAACAAGAGGAAACCATTTACCCAAATCCCCATTACTAGTAAGTGGCAGATTTGTGACTAAATGGGCAATCTGGTTCTGCAACACCTGCTCATAATGACCAGGTTTAACTAGCTGTCAAGAAGGAGGAAAATGTCAAGGCTTTCCCTGATGAGTTGTATCAGAAAATCAAGCTGGGCTGAAGGCAGGAAACCTTGTCTTGTAGCCCCAAAGTGATGCTACATGAGGTCAGCTGAACACTGGAGGTCAGGCAGCTCAGGGTACATAACCACCTTCCTGTCACCAGAGTCAGGGATTCCACCAGCAGGGGTAGGGTCAGCAGGGGGAACAAAGGGAGATCCCTGCCTTCTGCCCCTTGGAAAACACCTAGTCTAGATAGATCTCTCGGAATGAGGATACGCGGAGGGAGAATGGCAGCCATCCCGAGCCTTATGGGAAAACTATTGCAAACACTAGAGGAAGAGAAAGGGTTGACAAGCAAAGGAACAGATGCCCTTGAGCAGAGGTTGACAGCTTCTTTTGTAAAGGTTCAAGGCCACCTTGGGCTCTACGGGTCTCTGTCCAGAGGGCCCTGCTCCACAGTCCAGCACAGAAGCAGCCAAACACTCCACACAGGAGGAGCTCGACTGTGTGCCAAACAATTTTTACTTACAGCAGCAAAACGTGGATGGTGGCATCAGTTGGCCAAACCTCTGGTCCAAAGAAAAGAAAAGTCAAGAGGAAAGATAAATGATGAAACATTTGCAAACAAACAAACAACAATCAGCCGCATTGTTATGACTGATGTGGACCACCAAGTCGATTTTGACTCATAGCATAGCAACCCTATAAGACAGAGCGCAACTTAACCCCTGGGCCCCTAGGTTAGAGTTCTTTCCCCAGGAGCTCTGGTGGCCTAATGCCTGTGCACTGGAGTGCTAACTGTGAGTCTGGCAGTTCAAAACCACCAGCAACAATGTTAGAAGGACACAGGGGCAGTTCTACCCTGCCCTATAGGCGGCTATCAGTCAGAGTTACTCGATGGCAGTGAGTTCAGTTTGGGTTTATGGTTCTTTATGGGAGGGAATCACCGAGTCTTTGATCCTGTGGGGCAGCCAGGGGGTTCAAACCATGGACTTTACAGTTAGCTGGCAAGGGCTTCTCCATTTCACCACCAGGGAGCTGTATTCCATTTCATTGGAATCCAAGAAAAACTGAGAAAGATTAGGGAAAGAATCTACTATTAGGAGGGGTTCAGTAAAATCCATTTATGCAGTTTAAATAAGAGTATGCATAGGTACAAGATTCCTTGGGATACGGGTGTTGACATATACGGGCATCAAGCTCTGGCTCTCACAGTTTCACTATAGGGAGTTGACTTTCAGAAAGGCACACGGATTGGGGACTGCAGGGAGAGTAGGCATTGTAGATGTTCTGAACGTGAAAGAGGGAAATGAATAGCCAAGACAATGCTGCATGGAGGGGGGTGTGTGTGTGTGTGTGTGTGTGTGTACACTTTTCTGTCAGAATTTCTATCAAGGATTGAGAGACACAATCTTTCTGAACACAACACCCACATGCTGGCATGGGGGGAGTAGTGGGGCCTTGTGAGGAAGGTCCAAATAGGGCCTGCAGTCCCCATCCGCCCTCTGCAGTATCTTCTCTGCGATTTCACAGAATGTGCCTTGGAAAGCCCTGGTGATGCAGGAGAAACCCATGGGAAGAAGGAGGAGCATAAAGCATCATTCCAAAAAGAAGTCATGGAGAAAAGGCATGGCCCCAATAACAGGGCTTTTAGAGGAACTCACCACATAACTGTCTGTGATGGTCTTGTATGACCCACCAAGCATCATAAGCTGTTGGGAAAATGGTTCTTCAAATGCTCCTTGCTTGTTCTCCTCCCAGAGCATTATACAGCATATGTCACACACCAGACACCGCTGTCAAACACTCCTTTCAGCGGGCACTAAACACCCACGGTGATGCACACACACGCACATACGTTTGTGTGCACACGGATGAACATCTGCTCGGTCGGGGCTAACAGTTCATGTTCTTGCTGTTCGTTGTGGAGTTGGCCCTGACTCCTGGGGGCCTTGTACCCCATGGAATGAAATGCTGCCTTGTTCAGTGCCATCCCCATGATCAGCCACCGGTCAATCAGGTCATCCTGATCCATAGGACTCGCATTAGCTGATGTTTGGAAGGCGATTGGGCCTTTCTTCCTAGTGCATCTTCTTCTGGAAGGTCCGCTGAAGGCTGTCCAGGATCATAGCAATGGGTAGAACTGGACCCCACTGACAGAGCGCTGCTGGTTGTACTCTAGGTGCATCCACTAGGGATGGAGCCTGGGTCTCCCCCAGGGAAAGCACACATCCTAATATTGAGTCAACATGATCCCGAACACTTGTGATGTCGAGTCTGTCCCTTAACCATGTCCTCGCTTCCAGACCTCATGTCTGCCCTCTATCCTGATGTCTCTAACAAGGTGGCCATCGGTCAAGGAAGAACAGAGCAGAATCGGTTCATTCGAATGAGAGTGCTGGTGAAGAATATTGAAAGTACCATAGTCGACCCAAAGACCAAACAAATCTGTTTGGGAAAAAGTACAATCAAATGCTTCTTAGAAGCAAAGGATGGTGAGACTTCATCTCCATACTTTTGACATGTGCCTGACAAGAACATCATGCTTAGTAAAGCAGCGGGGCATCAAAAGAGAGGCAGGGCCCCCACAAGATGGATGGACCCAATGACTACAACAATGGGCTCAAGCTGAAGAATAGGGAGGCTGGTGCAGGACTGGGTGGTGTTTCTGCTGTGGCACAGGAATGCGACATGAATCAGAACCCCCTAGTGGGCATCTAACTCGTCCAACAGCTAACAACCACCTCTCCACATCTGTGCTGTTCTCTCTGCCCTGTGGAGGCATGGTTGATGTGACTGCTGGACCACCCACAGAAAAACTCACTACCATCAAGTCACTGCTGCCCCACAGTGACCCTATAGGACAAAGTCAAACTGCCCCTGTGGGTGTCTGAGACCGTGGCTCTTGAGAGGCGCTGATCCCAGCCAATAACCCATCCTCAGTCACAGGAAGACCCATCGGGTCTGGGGGTGATGCCAGCCACCTCTCTGGGTCAGCCTCCCAGACCCTCCAGCTATCTGCTTCCTGGCAACCTCCCCCTGGTGTGTGTGTGTGTGTGTGTGTGTGAGTGTGTGTGTGTGTACCTTGGCCACCCCCATAGGGGTTCCTGTAGTGTCCGACAGGAGAGAAGGCAGCAGCAGCTCAGAGGGATGAGGGACACTGACCAGTATCTGAAGACACAACACACATAGGAGCGGGCAGTGAAGAGGTGAAGCTGGCCATCAAGCCGTACTAGCAAAAGGACATCACCAAGGAGGAGTACAAGGACATTCTGCGAAAGGTCTGCCACTGCAAAAGCGGGAAGATCAACCTAGGCAAAGCAAACCATCCAGTCAAGGCGGCTCTATGTCCAGTGCTACCTCTACTTCTACAAGCATGGCTGCAAGCCTGTGCCCCCCCCTCTCGGCACCCAAAGGCACCCAAAGAACCAGGTCCCCCTGACAAGGACAGTCTCCACCTGCCCCTGCCTCCCACTCTGAGGCCCCAGCTACCCTGACACCGTGCCCTGCCCCTCCCCTCCCCCTCCCCCATCCTACTCACCTCATGGAACATCTGGAAATACTTATGGATCCACTTCCTCACCTCCCTCCCCCTGTCACTGGGCTCTCCTTGTCAGCCTCCACCTAGCCTTCTGTCCATCCCCTCCCCCTGAGCCCACCCTGTCGCCCTCACTCTGTTCATGCCTTTCACCCCCAACTCCATTAAAGAGTTCATGAGCAAAAAGGACCAGAGTAGAAAGCCTTGTCTTTCTCCCAAAGAGGTGTTGGTGGTTTCCAACTGCTAACCTTGCAGCTCGGAACCAGTGGCTTCATGCATCAAGGCATGAGAAGTGAGGTACGGGCTGTCGCTACAGAGATGAGGGTTCCAAAACCATTACACAGCTTCAACCTGTCTTCTCTCTTGCATTCAGATTTTGTGCAGCATCGTGACATGTTGGCCAAATACTGGTAAGAGATGAATGCAGAAAACCAGTCTGTGGTCTCCAATTGGATGGGTGGTTCCTGTTCTCCAAACAGTTTTGAACCTAAATCTGCAGCCTATCTCTTCTTGGCAATAAGCCAGCAGCCTTTTCTTGATCAAGTGAGGGACATGATGGGCCTATCAGTTCCATGACGCAATCAGAAGAGCAACTATTATTTATTGAGCACTGATGGTAAATTTGCGAGAGAAAGACTGGGCGTTCAGATCTAGGAGAGCATTACAGTCTCAGAATCCCATTACAAGGGCAGTTCTACCTTCTTCTCTAGGGTCCCTCTAAGTCAGCATCAACAGGAAGGCAGTGAATTTGTGTCTTTATTTGTTTGCTACGATAAACCACGTCTCATCCTTTACATAGATCATTTCATTGGGGCCTCACAGTAAGTCATTGAGGTGAGCAATATTACCCTAGCCTTCCATATGAAGAGACTATTTGAGCCTACGAGATCAAGTCTTTGTACAAATTGTACTGCAAGTATCAGGGGCCTATGGAATTTACTGAAGGTCACGCTCGAAGCCAAAAGTTTAGTTAGGAAAAAACTGGCTTCCAATTATAAGTTCACTATTGTCGGTGCCTTATCTCAATGAGTAGGGACCTGGTTGGATGACTATTGATAAGTAGTGGCATTATTCTGGTTGATATCTCCCAAAGCAGTTAACTCTTGATGTCAGACACACACAGAGAAACACACACTCACTGGATCTTCCGTCACACGAGACCATAAAGAATCCTCAAAAACTCAGTGTTGTGTTAATGCTGACTCCAGTAACCCTATCAGATAGGGTAGATCCTCCCCAGTGAGTTTCTAAGACTGCAACTCTTTATGAGAGTAGAAAACCCTGTCTTTTTCCTGTGTAGCGGCTGGTGGTTTTGAACTGATGACCTGCATATCCCAACCAGATGCATCCCTGTTAGTTGTAAATCATAATCCCTGTATATGACTGAATGTTAGTTAATGCCAATATAAAATTTTTTCAAAACTACAAGTTTTAGCAGCCATCTAAGTGAGTTGTCCACGTGATAGAAGCAACCAACTTGTGTGATCCAAGAAGTGCAAATAATAAAACCAAATTCAGAGGAGAGAATGATATTAGAGCATAAATCATGACACCCAGTTTGCAGAAGGCTATGGATGACAGTAGAAGCCTCCAATCCATTTACAGGTCCCCATGGATTAAGCTCTAATGAATCCCCTTTGACCATAGTCCAGGGGTGAGGATAGCTCTGGCATCAGAGAGCACTGGAAAATTGATTATGGCAGATGCAGTGAGGTTAAAATTTAACATCTTATCATTTGATCTGCCTTTGGACCCATTTTAAATTTGTTCCAGTTTTATCACTTTCTGCTTTCTTTGCAATTACAATTTTTGTTGCTGTTGCTTCATTGTGCTGTTGGTTTTTTGTTGGTTTTCACTTTTGGTGCGTATGTTTTCTATAGAGGAAATCCATGATAGGTAAGTCTATAGAGACAGAAGCTAGATTAATAATTGCTTAAGGGCTTGATTGTGGGTACATGGCAAGCTAATCAGGACTACAAGAAGATATTCTAGAATTGATTGTGATAATTACAAAATTCTTCTTATTAGGATTGAGCTGATGAATTGCATGATATGTGAAATTATATGCCAACAAAACCATTTCCTAAGTACATCTTTAAATTACAATAACACTTTCAGATAAAATCATGTGACTCAGCCATGACAGCTCTGACCTGAGGCTAAGAGTAGTTTTAAAAAGCAGAGAGCCTCAGCCTTATTGGGATATTGAGGGAAACAAGTTGAGCTTGGAGGGCAGGAGTTATTGTTATAACTAGCTGCATAGATATTTTTATAAAAATAATAAATGTCAGCTGAAACACAGGACACACCTTTTACTGATGAGTCATTTTGGTGCCAACACCCACACCACCCTAATGATGCCACTGTTGATATGTAACTTTCAAGAGCCTTCAGTCATCCTGGTAGCAATCACAGACCTCAAACGTATGTTGAAGTTGACCTCAATTAACACCACAGGGCATACTCTGCTCAGCTGTGATATCATGTAACTGCTACAACATCCTTAAAGCCCTGGGTTCCACTTTCCAGGATCAATGATGACAGTTTTGTTTTCAGAACAAACAGCTAGAGAAGGATAAGAATTCCCAGTGAGCATTTGGTCTCTGGAGGGGGTCTATGACTTAAATTTGAAGCCCAAGAAATAAACAGTCCACTTGTCTACCCATCCTGTTGGTTCAGACAAAGTTACACCCAATTAGGTTTAACCAACAAAGTGAGGCAGCTTGCTGAGTAGAGGACAATCCCACACCTTTAAAAAGACAGCAAGACAAATCTACTGTTCTCAGAGGGGAGGCATTTTCTATTGCCTAGGGTGATGGGCTTAACTGTTGACATCTTGCTAAGACCCAAACCTTTGGTGTAAGAAAAGCTTTTAACTTAATTTTGCAAAGCCTAGCATGGAATCTTTGTTGGCTAGTAGAGGTGGGGCTCTGAGAAAATTGGATTAGAATGCCTGGTCTAAGGACTTGAGGGATCGAGTGGAAAGTTGTAATTAGTAAGCAATTGTACCTGACTAGTCTTTTCCCTGAAGATGTTCCAATTCCAGAAAAGAGCCCAATTTTGATAACCAAATCAACCATTGAGCATGTAAGTGGATCGTGAACAACGGTTTTTGCTCCTGGGAAGAGAAAAACCAAAAGAAACAACAACAACCAAAACCAAACCAAAATTCCTTTTAAACGTTGTGGACTTGAAGTCTTATCTTCCTGCTTAATGAACAAAGGAACATCTACTTTGATCACACCACATTCTCACCAGCCATCACCTGCCCTTTCCCACCCCAGAGTTGCACCTGAACTGAAGCAGGTTTTCATCCAGAGGCTCTTCATCAGTATTCTCAGGACCCTGGGACTGAGCTCCTCACACTGGATGTGGGTTCTCTCCTCTGAGAATGGGAGCCCAGGGGTTCCTTCGTGAGTCCCTTTGTCTAGTACAGAGTCACAGACATGGAAGTTCTCAAGAACTCTTGTTTTAGAAAAAGTTTCATTGGCACAAAATTCACATATCATGCAGCCTTATCATTCAATTATATTAAGAAAAGTTGTAAAATCATGACCACACTTTGAGAACATTTTTCTTCTTTGCTGGACTCATTATTCCTAACTCCCCATTTCCCCCCAAACTTCCCTGTCATACCCTCAATAAACCTTTAATCTAGTTACTCTTTCTACAGATTTACCTCTCCTGGATTTCATATACAGGAAAACATCCCAAACAAACAAACAAACAAAAACTAACAACAATAACAAGAAAAAGCAGGAGAAAGCCTCAATGGAAAATAAAGTAGAAAATATTAAACACTAGAACAACAGTAAAATGGGTCAAAAATGAGCTCAAATAGACGAGGTGTTAAATTTTGATCCAAGTACATCTGCCATAATCCACTACCCAGTGCACTTTGCATGACAGGAAGGCTATTCACATCCCTGGATGAGACAGTAGCTTGTTTTTCTTTAACAGCTTTTAAACAAATTCACAGGTGTGTGATTTATGGGTAGATGAATATACAACTCACTTACAGGTCATCTGATGGTGAGCTCTAAAAGATATGCTTGAATAAATGATCTTTCAGAACTGTTCAGGATTCAATTGGGGCCTGGAACCCTTCCAACCTCTTTCTACCCCTAACAACAAATGAAGTGAAGTCATACTCACTGCTAGCAATTTTAGCTTCCTAGGGCTGCCATCATGAAAGGGAGAACCGGTAGCATGAAGGATAAGCACTCAACTGCTGAACTGGAAGGTCAGGTGTTCGAGCCCACCCCTGCAGATCTGGGAAGCTGCTTCAGCAAAGTTCATGGTTGTTAGTTACCACTGGACCAGTTTCCGTTCACAGAGCGAGCGACCCAGGTTCAAGCGGACAAAATGCTACCTGGTCCTGTGCCATCCTCACAGTCATCTAGGTGGCGGAGCCCATTATTGTAGCCAGCGTCAATCCATCACACCAAGGATCGTCCCCTTTTTCATTGCCGATCTACTTTACTGAGCAAGATGTGTTTCCCTGGCGACTGATAACATGCACAAAGTACTCGAGACAAAGTCTCATCATCTCTGTTTCTAATGAGCATCCTGACGGGACTTCTTCCAGAACACATTAGTTAATTCCTCTGACAGTCCGTGGTATGTTTAATGTTCTTCATCAACACCATATCTCAAAGGCATCAATTCTTCATTGATCTTCAGTATTCACTGTCCAGCTTTCCCATGCACATGACATGATTGGGAATGTCTTGGTTTCCATCAAGTTCCCCTGACTCCTCAAAGTGGTGTCTTTGCTTCTGAACACTGGAAATGGGTCTTCTGCTGCAGATTTGTCCAATGCAGGATGTCATTTTATTTCTTGCCTGTTGCTTTCCTGGATGTTGATTGTGGATCCAAGTGAAATGAAATCCTTGACAGCTTCGATCTTTTCTCCATTTATCCTGATGCTGCTTATAGTCAGGCTGCAGAGATTCTTATTTTCTTGTGTTGACAGGTCATTCATGATAAAGACTGTCATCTTTGGTCTTTGTAAATAAGGGCTTTCAGTCCAAAGATTACAGACTAGGGCAGTTCTACTCTGACATGTCTATCCGTTGGAATCCATTTGATAGCATTTGACAACAATAGTAAACCTTTAACAACAAACCATAATGTGCGTGGCCTTAGAAAACAGATTCATTGTCTCACAGGCTTGGAGCTAAAAGTTCAAATCAGGGTGTTGGATGTGTTGAGAACTCTCTGATAGTTCTGCAGGCTCTCAGTCATCCTTACCTATTCTCCTTTTATAAGAGAGGCTTCAAATGGGATTAGAACTGACCCTGCTCAGGTATAACAACAACAACAACAACAACAAAACAGCATTAAAAGCACAATGTAGGAAAATTTTTACAAAGAAAATTCAAAAATGATTGCAGCAGTACATCAACAGGAAACTGCCATAAATTTAAGCCAGATTCAGCAGAGATATATTTCACTGGGTACATGACTTTTAAATATTGAAGAGCCAATATGGCCTTTTAGGAGCGAAGGTGTGCCTGACCCAGCCAAGCTATTCTCTCTTACCTCATAAACCTGTGAAAGCTGGACCGTGAACAAGAAAGACCAGAGAAGGATCCATGCATTTGAGTTATAGTGCTGTCCAAGACTATTGAATATTTCACAGACGACTGAAATAACAAATTAATCTGTCTTGAAAGAGCAGCAGCCAGAATGTTCCTTAGAAGCAAGGATAGGGAGACTTCTACTCAGGTACTTAGGACATGCCATCAGAGTGACCAGTGCCTGGAAGAGGGTATCGTGTTTGGTAGAGAGCCAACAAAATAGTGACCCTCAATCCGATGGATTAGTACAGTGGCTGCAACAATGGGCCCAAACAGAAGAACGATCGTGAGGACGGCATAGGCTGGAGTGGTGTTTCCTTGTTCTACATGGCCACTATGAGTCAGAACAGACCGGCGATTTGCTTCTGAAAATTAAGCAATGAAAAATTTTTGGATCACAAGAGGACATTGTCCAACTTGCTTGCCTTGGACACGTCGTTTGGAGGGCTCTCTCTTTTGCGCAGGATATCCTGTTTCCTTCTCTGCACATAGGTAAGGTCCTAGGAGTCAGAACCGGCCGTGGCATCTAATGACAACATCATGTTTGGTGAAGTAGAAGACTAACAAGATTGAGGGAGAGATGAGGAGGACGGACACGATAACACAAGGATAGACTGAGTACCAGACAACTCTCAGTTTTGTGGTCCTTAAGGTCCCCCTGAATAGGAGTTGGATCACCTGCAGCAACCTATCTAGCTATGCAATTACAGGAGTGGTGCTAGCATTACAAAATCTGAGTGTGCCAAGACCCAGCTACTGAGTCTATATCTACATCTATCTATATCTGAGTCTATATCTATCATATACATGTGATATATCTATATAATTTTATTAGGGGCTTTTATAGCTCTTATAACAATTCATACATCAACTTCATCAATCACATGTGTACATACGTTGCCATCATATTGAATCTTTTGAGTAACAGTTTAATACACTATCGGGGCGGGGGGGGGCAAGAAAAACCACACTTAGCCTTAATTCAATGTCAAATGTATACAACCAAGGTGGAAAATACAGTATCTCCAGTCTTAAACCCTCAACGGGATGGAATGACACAGTGGCTACAACAACAGGCTCAAGCATAGGAACAATTGTGAGGATGATGCAGGGCCGGACTGCATTTCGTTCTGTTGTACAGAGGGTCATTAATGATCAGAATGGCTCAAGGGTACCAAACAACAGTTTTAGACCAAGAGGTCTTACACCAGAAGAACTCTCGTCTTTCTGTATCATCTAACAGAAAGAGAGATCTCACTACATATAGTATTCATGTGCTATATGCCATGCCTTTCAGATAACGATGTAACCCTGATATGCCCACCCAGGCCACTTACCAATTTAGGATTTAATAGGATGTAATACTGGGCCTAAGCCATAGGCACTAAGTCAACTTCCTTTGTTCTGATTGCAGGGGCATACACACTGTGCAGAGAGAGCCCAACCCTTCCTGAGTTTCCCTTCCCCTTCTATTTTAATGAGACTGAGGTTTAACCAAAACCTCTTCTTCCCCTTGTCACTAAGCCACTGGAGTTTTCTCTCCTTTGTTCTTCTTTTTGTTCCTCTTCTTTATGGGGATATATAATAATTTGTGCTTATATGTGCCAATATGGGTGATGAATATAAACCCAACCACCAAGTGAAGGTTCCAAATATGTTTAACAAGACATTTGTGCTTACCTGTCAACACTCATCCTCCCACCTCTTCCCCTTGGACATAACCACGACCTTGAGTTGGGTATTTATCATACTTTTATCTTTTTTAACATCTTCTAGTCCATCTTACTTTTTAGGATAATTTTCGACTTACTGAAAGTTTTGCATTAAACATATGGAGAGTTCCTGAGAGTCTTCCTTTCCATTGCACACAGCTTCCCCAATTGCTGACATTTTACGCTTGTTTAACAAAAAAAGTAGCTTTTTAACAAAAAAGGGGCACCTTATAGAGAAAGTCTGGCAATAGGCCCCTCCAAACATAATAGCCTTGAAAGGTCTATGGAGCAGCTCTCCTCTGACGATGTGGGGTCACTAAACATCGAAGCTGACTCAACAACTAACAACTCTCTTGTTTTTCAAAATAGTTTACTGTAACCTTGCTGTTGTTGTTGTTATTATTATTGTTTGGTGTCATGGAGTCAGGTCCAAACCACAGCCACCCTATGCACAGTAGAATGAAACACTGCCCCATCTAGGCCATGCTCACAATTGTTCCTATGCCTGAGTCCACTCTTGTAGCTACTATGCCAGTCCATCTCATTCAGAGCTCCAGCACGCTGTTCTTCTCCAGGCACTGGTCTCCCCACAATATGTCTCAAGTGTGCAAAAGGAAGTCTTGCCATCTGTATAAAGAAATCCTACATAGGGATCCCCAAACAATATTTGTTTGACTTTGCCTGTATTTTTGCTAATAGGCATTGGAGCTCTTATACAATTGACATTCTTAAACAAGTTTCCTGGTTCACACCTAGGAGTGTAATGACTGGCTTATAAATATTGTAATTTAATGAGCTACAAAATGTAAATTACCTATGCAAGATAATGACAGGTTGTTAACCAAGGAACTCTCACTAATGTTCAGTCCATTCCCCACAGGATATGCAAATCTCTGCTTTTCTACATTTTCACCAACACTTGACATTGCTGAATAATTTTGTTCTTGTCCACCTAAGGAGTGTAAACTCATTTCTTTTGTTTGTTGCCTGATCAAGCGTTGGGGACATTTTTTCATCGACTGTAGGCCTTCTGTACACCGTCTGGTGCTGCTCCTTTGACAGTTGGGTGTGGTGCAAACATTTTCTCCCCATGTAAAGATAGCTGCTCTTTGCATTTTCCTTCTGATATTTTCCCACCACCTGCTTGTCAGTTTGTCTGACTGTACTGGTGAACTTCTGCCCCTGTGATTTCACTTATCATCAGGGAAGCTCACACAGACAAGTTTCATGGAAGCTTTTGAACTAAGGTGAGGAAGCAAGACCCAGTGATCTGCCTGAAGAAAGTAGCTAATGAAAGCTCAGTGAATACAGAATATTGCTGGTAACAGGGAACTTCAAAAAGTTGAAAGTAAAAGATGATGAAATTTGTCCATGCATTTCAATCTGAAGTTCCCTGCCCTAAGAGCCGCTCTTTCTTGGACAGTGAGTTCCCGCTGGAGCTTGCACAGTGCTGGGAGAGGAACTGCTGAGATTGGAAGGCTCTCTAAATATGAATTGCCCCAGCAGTCACAACAGGGAACTCAGTCACACCACAGATCTTCAAAAGGGCCCAGGAACCAGACAATTTATCGTTCGTGCTCAACTAAGGTTGTCACCAGTCAAAGCCAACACATCAACCACTAGCAAAGATGTTTTGCGTGAGTCCAACCTCTTTATCTCAACCCATGGGGACACACTGCTCACTTTCTTTGTGATTGATACTTCTCTGTGCCTTCCAGCTCTACCGAGAAGGTAGAATGAATCGTGGTGGAGGAAACCTGGCATCTTTTAGAAGAGCATAGCAGATGACATTTGACTAGGGAAGGGTTTCTTAAACCAGATGAAGAGGGTGCTCATCTAAGTCATAGCTATTTGAACAAGCATTTGTAGGACTTGTTAGGATAAAGTACAAAGCTAAGCAGAGCCTTGGCTCCTTCTGGTTTCATGCTTTTCCCTGGAGAAATACGTTCCTCATGGGCTCTTGAAGAGATGGGTCGCAGAACAAAAGGCTGTCACCTGAGCCAAGCCTATGGCTTCTGTCCTGATTCCCACCTCCCTCGCTCCCAAGCCACCCGTTTCCCAGAAGGGAGGCCAGGGACAGGCAGCCTTTCCTTCACCTTTAGTGCTTCTTTGTTGCTAGTCCTGATGGGGGTCTGTTTCCGCTAAGCTTCACTGGGGCAAAATGCTCCAGGATGTCTATTCTTCTGGTAACATATGGAATTTCCTGGACTTCAGTGGATTGCTTGGGATGGGGGCTGATTAGATGCAGCTATTTCCAGCCACCCCTGCCTTTTCTTTCCTGAAACACACACACACACACACACACACACACGATTGTGTTGGCAACTTTTCTGGTGGAGCTACAGCCTTCACATGCATTTTCTGTTCTTTTGATTCTTTTCTTGCCATACACGTCCACACAAAGTTTTCCTCCAGAGAAAATACACTCGCACCTCCTGCCACTTACAGCAATGCCCTTTGCAGCAATTCAGTATACTCCTTGGTATAGTGGGCTTCTGCCCTTTCTCTCAGGTCAAGGCTCTGCTTTTCCTGTGCAATCTCATGAGGCTCCCCCCCTCCCCCATTATCCTCTCCACCCTCCTTTCCCATATTCCCATTCGTGGGTCATTGTCCTCTCCTCCAGCAGCGTCTTCTCAGCATAGCTGCAGGCCCCCAGGAGTTTGGTCTGCTGGAGAGCCTCACCGTGATGAATTGCCGGGGTGGGGGGTGGGGGGGCGGCGGGAGGGGGCACGCTGACTTCCATGAAGGACAGTGAATTGCTCTGTAGCTACTCAGGGTAAAGGGATTAGGTTACCAGTGTTGCTGCTTATCCCATTCTAGATTCAATGACCCCAGGCACACGACAGCCACCTATAAAACTGGAGAAACCATTCAACAGGAGCTGGCATAAGTGTTAGCGAGTGTTTCCTGGAATGAATCATTTGCAAGATGAAGATGCAGTGCTCAGTCCATTTCTGGGGCAATTAGGATCTAACGAGGTGTATATTTCTTTAATGTTTGATGGCAGGTATTCGTTTCTGGTTCAACATCTGATGCTTACCTCTCAGCTTCTCAATGGTCTGGCCACCAGTTCTCACATGTTGTATGTGGGTTTCTGTCTGAAATTTTCTTAATTGGTGACACGGCTGACCCCGTCCGTAACTGTTGGTTTTAAGCGCACTGAAAAGCCATTCTGAGCCTTGGAGAAGATTGTAGCTAGGGTCTCCTTCCTTCTGCCTTTGCCTTCTCAGGCCAAGTCAGAAGAAAAGGCTGATGGGCTCCTGTGAGTACAGAGCATTACCCAGAATGACCTGATGCTCTTCCCAACACTTGTGGGATAATTGGCCGTGCCAGCAGGGAATGGCATTCCTCCAGCCTTAGGGACTGCTGGCTTTTTCCAACCAGTCAAGCCTAAGGAATATATTGTGTGTGTGTGTGTGTGTGTGTGCCAGGCATTAAATCACAGATATAAACACAGGGGCTTAAAGCCTGAGATGGAGCGGGGAGAGAGATAACGATACTATCAGGTACTGAGATTTTCTGCAAAGATGATTCACACGAAGAATTTTAGAGCCTCTTACTTGTCCTTTCAAGCCTCCTATGTACTAGGCGTTATCCGTAGGAGAAATCACACACACACACTCAGAGGTGGAAACCACATACTGAGAGAGGTGTGCCCGTCTCCTAAGTCATTCTTCTCATAACTGAAGAAATTCAGTTCCAACACTTGCTGGTGGCTGTTAGGCAGCCTCTGACTCAGGATGACCTGGTGTATAAGATTGTGGGAATTGCCACCAACTTAGACATTTGAGCATGACCTTAGAGCCTGTAGTAGCTATTATGTCATTTCATTTCACTGAGGTTTTCCCCTGTAATATAAGCATAGGTGCTTTTCAACCACCACATTGCCCTAGCCTCTCCTAAGGAAATAAACAACAGTTCAGAGAAAGATGGGGCTTTCTTTTCCCACAAAGAGTCTTAAACTCCCCATTCTATTGGGTCCTGAGTAGTGGGCATCAGCTTCATGGCAGTGAGGTAACTTTAAAAAGGGGTTTTTTTTTTTAAGGAGACAGTGATGATTCGATGGTAGAATTCTTGCCTCCTATCTGGGAAACCTAGGGTTGATTCCTGGTCCAAGTGCAACCACCACCTCTCTCTAGTGGAAGGTTTTGTGTTGCTGTGATGAACACCTTCCTGCAGAGTTCCTTGATGAAGAAAGACTAGGAGGAAAGGTCTGACAATGGACTTCCAAATATAAAGTACTGGTAGTGAAAATCCCTGCCAGAGGAATGAAGGCTGCAGTGTGAAATGGAGCCAGTTTCCCTTTCAGCGTCCAGATCCTGCGGAAGATACAGTCCAAGTCCCACTTCATCTCCACCAGGGTCCTCGTGTGATGCAGAAAACGCTTGTTCATCTGCGGCAGGCAGGCCCTGGAATGTTATTAAAGTTCAGCAGCTTCTCATTGGTCTCTATAAACCAGTCCAGCATGTTCTTCTGGGCCAGGATGATGGCGTCAATGTCGTCCGCGTTGACCATGCTCAGGATGCGGCTGCAGAGGACACTGGAGGCCAAGTCAGGGGCGTTCATCTCTTCTTCCTTCTCCACTGCCTGCACATCTGGCAGCTTTGTTCATGCTTCCAGGATCGGTACTGCTTCCTTACAGGATCAGCAGAAGGGAGAAGAAGTGGAGACGTCGTGGGCACTCACTATAACCCCCTATGGCTCTTTCCCAAGACCACAGAAGAGGGCATCGCCATACTGGTTTGTGGTTGTCTATCCCACTTGCTCAGAGCATTCATATTGGGAAACGCCCAGTGCCCAGGTGACCGCTGGACTGGTTTAAGCAGATTATTAAAGGGGGGGCTGGGCAAAAATGTTTTCTTTGATTTGTTTTTTAAAAGCTCCTCAAATAATTTTGATAAAGAGAGTTCCTACCTCAGGACAGTATAGAAATGGTTGCCGCTAACAAGCTATAATAGAATTCGAAGTATTTGCCTTAATGTCATGTGCATGTGGCACACACAAGCCCTCTGATCCTGTCTCCCCAGTCCGAATGTGCACTCATTGGATGCGTGGCGTCAGTCTTCCTCATCTTTGTATCCAAATGCTCAGTAAATATTTACGGACTGCCTTGGGGGCAGACGGTTCCTCTTCTCCAGAGCAAGTCTGGCTTCTGAAGTCGGGCCGTGACTCAGCCTGAGCTCTTGATTCTCTTATTTGACTTCTTCCCAGGATCTGACAGGAGGGACGCCCACCCATGCCTGGAGTCACCGAATTCTGACCCCTGCAACAATCATCTAAGGAAGGAGAGGACAGTGTGCCTTTTCTCACAGTTGGATAGTCTCTCCCCCTCCTGCTCCTCCAACCATCTCCTCCCCGTGTTCAGATTTCAGGCAAGGTGGTATGGTCCAGGGCGCAGCGCCCTGGACATGACATAGCAAAGATGAGCACCCCTTGCTGGCCGTGACTGTCAGTCTGTAAGGGGATGGGGCCCGAGTTCTAACTCTTTGGTCAGACTGACAACATTCCTGACCCAACCATCACTCTCTGCTCCCTGCCCCTCAGGGATTACACAAGAACCTCTGAGAGATGAAAACAAGCTTCATTCAGGTCCCACAGCTTTCCTGAGAACTGCTTTGTATAAATAGAAGATACCTTTTGTTATTGCTGGTGGCCCAAGGGATTTGTGGACAGACATTGGGAGCCAGTGATCCTCAGTTTTATAGGCAGAAAATAGCCGTTGGAAAAACAACCTGATGTGTGGAGCACAATGTTCTTATCAAGCAGACAGAATGCTCTTTCCCCAGCAGCCATGAACACAAAACACCTGGTGCACATGTTTCCTGCCCCTTCGCGTATTTTGAAAGAAAGAGACCTTTACCCTGACCTGTCAGCCGTGATCTTCATGAACTTCTGTCCACAGACTCTCAGATGGTTATCTTGGCTTGTTTCTATGGATTTAAATGGTAAACATAGCTGATCCTCACTAAAATGGTATCTTCTCCAGATATCACTCAGACCTTCTCAGATGCACATGGGTATCTCTTCTTCCCTCAAACCCAACCGCTGGGTGGGAGTTCATCTCATGGAGGCCATCCCACAGCTTCCTGCATATATACATATATGTGCACATATGGGAGGGGTACCAAAAAATCAGAGTATTTATCAAAGCTATGTATTTAAATTTTTTTTATAAAACAACCGTATGCCCTTCAAAGTAGTACTCTCCATTGCACTAAATACCTCTGTCAAATCTGCAATTCCATTCTTGGAAACATTTTCCAAACTCATCCGTTTGGAAGGCTGACAGCAATTCCCTCATTTTTTTCTTCACCTTCTTTATGCTGTGAAATCGCTGCCCTTTCATGTCCCTCTTCATTTGAGGAAACAAAAAGAAGTCACACGGAGCAAGGTCAGGTGTCAGGAGTGTGGGGCATGAGAGGCATGCTGCTTTTTGCCCCAAATCAGCACAAGGAGATGGCTGGAAGAGCAGGTGCATTGCTGTGTTGGCAAAAGCAGACCGCCATCTGCCACGAATCAGACCTTTTTTGTAGCACACTGGTACACAATCTTTGCAGAACTTCTAAATAGAAAGCTTGATTAGTAGTCTGACCTGGTAGAAAAGACTCCAAATGCATTATCCCCTTCACCTCAAAGGAAAAAAAAACATCATCTTAAACTCTGATGTCACTTGATGAGCTTTTGGGGGCAAGGTGACAATGGCATCTTCCACTGCAAGTCTTGATTGATGTTTGCTTTCAGAGTTGCAAGAATAGCACCATGTGCAGTCTCCAGTAATGACTGGGTTGCTTCAGAGCTGTTCTTTCAAAGCACAGTGTGTTCTCACTGGACACTCTCTTCCAGATCAGTCAGAACCTGAGGCGCAAATTTCACAGCGACCCTTCCCATTCCCAAATCTTCTGTTAAAATCCATATAACCAAGCTCCAAGATAATCCAGATAACTTCCCCATCTCTTCAGTGGTCCATTGCTCATCTTTGCACACAAGTACATGGTTTTGTCGACACATTTATCCATTCAGGAAGTTGGTGAAGATCCAGAAAGAAGTTTGTCATCAATCAACATTTCACCTTTTTTGAAATGAGAAAACCACTCACGCACTTGAATTTTCCCCAGAGCGCTGTCCTTGTAAGCTGTGTTCAACCTCACAACAGTATCTGTCGCCTTTTTCCCCAGCAGGAAAAAAAATTTCAAAGCCACACACTGTTCTCTTAAATCGGCCATCACACACACACATGCAAAAAGAGATTAAGCAAAAGTGCTTTATGAAAAAATTCACTGTGATCAGGGAGAACTTTCCCAGGCCACGCCACTGGGAGCACTAACTCAGAGTGAGTTGTTCGAGGCTCGCCCAATGGGAAAAATTCATGCTACAAAGAATCCACCAGCAGAGCTTTTCTTCCTGGTTTTGGGTTGGGTATACCCCCCTCCTATATATGCATTATCTTTTCATTCCATTTTCCATGACCTTTTGAAATCTCCTCATAGATATATTTGAACACAGCTTATATATATCTGCTTGGTTTAGATCTCTGCCTTACAGAGGTGGGGAATATTAGCGATTGATACTCTCATTCACTTGCCATGCGGATCAGCAGTTTGAAGTCACCGGTTGCTTCTCAGCACAAAGATGGGGTTTTCTCCTCCCATTCGGAGTTACAGGCTCACTTTCCTCTAGTTCTTAAATGCTTCCTCTCACCCCACCCCCAACTATATGAGCCCAATTCTACCTTACAAATCTGGCTAGACCAGGGGATGCACACGAGTACAGATAGGAACTGGGAACATGGGGAATCCAGGACAGATGATCGCTACTGGACCAGTGGTGAGAACGAGGACACTGGGAGGGTGGCGGGAAGGTGGGGTCAAAAGGGAGAACCTCAAAAAAAATCACTGAAGAAAAACAAAAAGGGAGAACCTATTACAAGGATTTACATATAATCTCCTCCCTGGGGTTCGGACAACAGGGAAGTAGGCGAAGGGAGACCTTGGGCAGTGTATGATATGACAAAATAATAATGATTTATAAATTATCAAGGGTCATGAGAGAGGGGAGAGAGGGGAGGGAGGGGGTGAAATGAGGAGCTAATACCAAGGGCTTAAGTAGAAAGGAAATGTTTTGAGAATGATGATGGCAACAAACGCACAAATGTGCTTTGACTACAATAGAGGTATGTATTGATTGTGATAAGAGTTGTATAAGACCTCAATAAAAGGATTTAAAAGAAAAAGAGTTACAGACTCTGAAAATCACAGGGTCAGTTAGAACTGCCTATAGGGTTTGCAGCAACTCAACTGTACTGAGTTTGATTTGAAGTAGGACCTGCAGGCTGATCATTCCCGAGCCCTGCTGGCAAATGTATGCACTTGGACAAGTTGGTTGATGTTTCTTATCCTGACCTACGCACCTAAGGACTGACTAGTCTGCTAAACACAAGGTCAGCAAGGTTACTCCAGCAGTCTTCATGGGATAAAGATGAGACTCTGTACTTCTGTGATGATTCAGTCTCAGAAAACCTCTGGGAGTAGTGCTACTAGCAAGCAGTATAGCTGTTGACTATTGAGGCAATCACAACTCCTGATAGGGACTGACCCCTGATCATGAAATATGGCTTCTCCACTGGGTATTTCTAAGGGGACAGATAAATCACCAGGTCTTTCTGGGATCCACTAGGTTGATTGGAAAACTCTGTACCTTAAACACTGTACCAGTGGGTTATTTTCAAATCTATGGAACCCAGTTTGACTCTGGGAGCACACAAGGTATTAAGTCAAAATCAATTTGATGATATGGGAGCTTAAGTGCTCTGTAATAGCAATGATACTGTTGACCAAACAAAGGTGAACCAACATGTAGCTCCCTCCATGTTTTGCCCCAGTGTGCGTGTGTGTGTGTGTGTGTGTGTGTGTGGTGGGGGTGTGTGTCAAACTGAGCACAACTCATGCACTGTCTCCAGTGCTGTCCCCTGTAGCGCTGAGGACCCACCCCACTCTAATGTGATGAAATGTTAGCAAGGTCACATTCATAGAATCTCAACATGTCTTTCTAGAGGACAAAATTAAAGCTATAGTAGTCTCTCGTGATGGTCACTAGGTTTTGGAGTGCTCTCTGGTTCATAGTGGTCCTCCATGTGGAAAAGTATAATGCTCCTGTCCTAGCCAGTTGTTATTACAAGCCTTTGAGTTGGCTCTCACCCATCGTGACCCAATGCACAGCCAAAAGAAACACTGCATGGCCCTGCCCCATCTTCACAGCTGTTTGTATGTCGGAACCTCTCGATACAACTTCTGTGTCGATCCAACTCACTGAAGGCCTTCCTCATCTTCAGCTCCCCTCCACTTTACCAAGCAAGATTTCCTTCTCCAGGGACTGAGCTCTCCTGACAATATGTCGAAAGGATGTGTGATGCAATCTTGTCATCCTGCCTTCTAAGTAGCACTCTGGCTGGTACTTCTTCCAACACAGATCTGTTTTTCCTGTTAGCTGCCCATGGTACTTCTAATAGTCTTCTTCAGCACATAATTCACCTATTCTTCAATGGTCTTCTTTATTCAATATCCAACTTCCATATGCATGTGATGCAATGGAGACCAAGGCTTGGAGCAGCCACACATTAGTCCTCAAAGAAACATCCTTGTTCCTCAATACTCTAAAGAGTTCTTTTGCAGCTGGTTTACCCAATGCATTACGTCTTTTCATCTCTTGACTGCTGCTTCTGGGAGCATTGATTGTGGGTACAAATCAGACAAAATCCTTGACAATTTCAACCTTCTCTCCATTTATCATGATGCTATCTATTTTTCCCGTTGTGAGGATTTTGATCTTCCTTACATTGAGTTGCAATGTATACTGAAGGATGTAACCTATACTGTGATAATATAAGTTGTAATGTACACTGAATATATACAATCCTCACAGGGAAATGTTTGATCTTTCACATTTTAAGGAGGTCTGGTGTAGCAAAGTTTTCTTGGGCAAGTTGCCATATGATTTCTTGACTGCTTCTTCAATGAGAGTTGATTATGGATCTAAGCAAGACAGACTACCTGACAGGTACAACCTTTCTGTTGTTTATAATGACATCGACTACTAGTTGTTTGGGAGGGATTTTTGTTCTCTTTATATTGAGTTATATTCCATACTTAATGCTGCAATCTTTTATCTTCATTAGTAAGTGTTTCAAGTCCTACATTTCACCAAGCAAGATTTGAAATGGTTGATGATTAACCTATTCCTCCTATTCTGATACTTCTTATTCTTCATGTAGTTCAGTTTCTTGAGTTATTTACACAGCATATAGGTCCCATAAGTATGATGATAGAATACAACCCTGACACACATCTGTCCTGATTTTAAACTGGAAGAATCCTCTTTTTCTGTTTGCACAACTGCTTCTTGATCTGTGTACAGGTTCTGCATGAATGAAATGTTCTGTCATTCCCATCAACCTTCACAATATTATCCCTAGTTTGAATGCCTTTGCATAATCAATAAACTCAAGCGCACATCTTTCAGATATTCTCTGCTTTCAACTGAGGTTTATCAAATATCAGCAAATGATATTTCTCATTCCATGTCTTCTTCAGAATCTGGCTTGAATTTCTGGCAGCTCCCTATCCACATATTTCTGTTTCTATGATTTAATAACCTTCAGCAAAATTTTACTTGCATGTGATATTCCTACTATCCCACAATAGTTACATCCCACTGAGTCACTTTTCTTTGGAATAGACGCAATATGGATGTCTTCCAGTTGGTTGGCCAGGGAGCTGTCTTACAAATCTGTCTTACAAATTCCTTGGCACAGACTAGTGGACACTTCCAGTGCTCCATCATTCTGTCCAAACATTTCAATTGCTAGTTTGTACATTTGCAGAGACTTGTTTTTCTCCTTTCAGTACCATTAGTTCTTAATTATATGTTATCTTTTGAGATGATTGAATGTTGGAAAATCTCTTTTGGAACAGCTTGACACTATTCAACTTTTGATGCTACCTGCATTCTTCAATATTGTGCCCATGAAATGTTGGAATATTGCAAACAGAGGCTTTATTTTTTTCTTCTGTTCTTTCAGCTTGAGATATATTGTGTTCTTCCTTTCTGGCTTTCTCTCTTTGTACATCTCACAACTTTTCTAATCTTCAGTCATCAGTGTTCAGTACATCAAATCTGTTCTTGAAATGGTCTCTAAATATACTCGGGGTCATATTTTGGCTCTTGTGCACTATTTTTACTTTTCATCAGCTTCAACCTGAACTTGCACGTGAGCAATCGACTGTTCCACAATCAGCCCCTGGTCAAATTTTGGATAATTATATTGAGTCTCTTTATTGTCTCTTCCCACCAAAACCAAGCTCACTGGCCAGCTAGCCAATATTGACTCATAGTGACCCTAAAAGATAGAATAGAATTTCTCTTATGAGTTTCTGAAATGCTATCTCTTTTCCAGAGCAGAAAGCCTGTCTTTCTCCCAATGGCTGATAGTTTCAGTGTCCTTGTGATTAGCATCCCAGCACATAAGCACTGTAGTTACTTTGATTCCTGTGTAGTCCATTTGTCAAGGTTCACAGGCACAGTGACTATGTTGCTGAAGAAATACTGCTGGTCAAAATTCTATCATGCAATTTCTAGTTTGGCTTCTAACACTATGGCCATATCTTCCGACTACAGTTCTTCCACTTTGTTTCCAAAGGTTGCAATCTCATCACTCTACCTTGATTGTATGTTTGATCAATTTCCAAGTGAGGAGGTTGACAGAATTCTTCAATTTCTTCATCCCTGGCATTAGAGGCTGATGCATAATTTGAGTACTGCTTGGATTTACTGGTCTTCCTTGTAGGTTTGTGTAAGTAGCCTATGATGCACAGTACTGTACTTCAAGATAGATGTTGAAATGTCCTTTTTGGTGATGCGTGTGATTCCATCCCTCTTGAAGTTGTCATTTCCAGGATAGTAAATTGCATTATTTTCTGATTCAAAATGGCTTAGTTAATCTGGCTTCATTAATGGTAATACAAATAGAACTACCCTATGTTCTTCAACAAAATAATGATGGCTTTGAAGTGAACCAAGGATATATATCCAGGGACATACATAAACAATAAATATAGGAATGGATTTTGAGCTCCCACTTAATCATAACACTAATCTAAGAACAATTAATTATATGACAGGGCCCTGCTCAAAAGATTCCCTCATGAAATGATCACTGCGGATCATAGCAAAGTATGGTGAAGAAAACAGTTGGTTTCCAGCTATCAGAAAGAATGCATCGCTGGAAAGTAGTGATGAACATGTGAAGCACATGTCTGCATGGGAAGAACTGGAGGAAATTATACTAAGTGAAGTTAGCCAAGAGCAAAAGGACATGTACTATATGAGTTCACTGAGGTAAGCTTAATAATAATTTTAAAAATACAAAAGGGGCATCGGGAAAAATCTACAATATACAGAAAATCCCGGGGGAAGGCACAGGTAGTATGGCAGAAGCCAGGCCAAATCCAGAGCTACATATGGTAGCCAACTAGGGTAGGGCACCAGTAACGGGGGGGGGGGGTGTCAGATGGTGTTATGTAGAGAGGGAATGGTGTACTAACCCACCCAAGGGGAGTGTTTTTTAATATCTTCACAGGAAAAGAGGAACAAAACTTAAATACAGTGTTCCTGGATGTGAATGCAGCATGACACAATGGAGGGGAGAACCAGTGGAGAGATCTGAGAGCACAACCCCAATCCCAACTACAGGGGTAGCTGCCTCTCCCCAAGGGGAGTTTGCCTTGGAGGTCAGCACTGAAGCTGCAGTTTGGGGAGAGACATATGCCTGACCAGAGCATATGAGAACAAATGAAGGATGAGGAAGATAGAATGGAGTACATTCTGGCCCACTAAGCCTTCAGGATGATATTCTGACTCAGAGGAGCCTATACAGAGAGAGGACCATATATAACCAGCCCCAATATGAAATACAGCTATCCTTGCTGAGCCAAGGCCTTTCAGGGTCACCAATAGAGAAACAAGGTCAGAATTATATCCTGTCTGATTCAACCACACCATGGCAAAAAACTAAGGGTGTGCAACAGAGCATGGAGCTCCAGATGGTGCACCAAAGATATACTTTGTGTCCAGGGTATGGCACCCCATCCGACTCAACCAGAAGACACTCCTGGAGGTCAACAAATAGACCTTAAACTATTTGCAGGTTCTTGTATTATTATTATCTTTGTATTTTTGCATGTAGGTGTATACGTTGGACATTGGGTTTTTATTGTTGATGCTTTCATTTCTTTGGTTGCTTCATTTTGGGACGCCATTTTTTTTGAGCATGTTGTTTTCTCTGTAGGTCTATCTGGATGGGGTGGGCTGGATGGGCAGTCTGGGGGTGGGGATGATGGAACTGATGGTACCAGGGTGGATGTGGAGGGGGTGTTGGCCAATCCAGGGATGGGGGGGGGCAGAGAGTGGTTCAGGGTCAGTGGTGGGGTGAGTGTGGGAGGTCAGATAGGGATTGATAAAGACTAATGTAACAGAGAGAAAATATTGAAACCCAAATGGAGGTTGAGCATGATGGTGGGACAGGAGGAAGTATAGGGAAATAGAGAAAAGAACTGGGGAGTAAAGAGCATTTATAGAGGTTAAATATAGGCATGTACATAGGAAAATATATTCATATGATGATGGGGAAATAGATCAATATGCATATACTTATAGGGTAAGAATTAGGACAGCAGATGGGCATTGGACCTCCACTCAGGTACTTCCTCGGTGCAAGAACATTTTCTTCTATTAAATTGGCATTCCATGTTGTACACCCCCCTGACACGATTACTAAAAACAAATGTGTGCTTAAGCAAATGTAGTGAAGAAAACTGATGGTGCCCAGCTATCAAAACATGTAGCGTCTGGGGCCTTAAAGGCTAGAAAATAAACAAGTGGCCATCCAGCTCAGAAACAACAAAGCCCACATGGAAGAAGCACACCAGCTTGTGGGACCAAGAAATGCCAAAGGAATCAATTATCAGATTTCAAGAATTAATAATCATAACATTATATGCTCACTTTCCTGATATGATCACTGACAACAAATATGTGCATAAGCAAAATGTGGTGAAGAGAACTGATGGTGCCCAACTATCAAATATGTGGCATCTGGGGTCTTAAAGGCTTGAAGGTAAACAAGCAGCCATCTAACTAAGAAGCAAGCCTATGTGGAAGAAGCACACCAACCTGAGCGACCACGAGATCTCAAAGGGATCTGGTATCAAGCATCAAAGACCTAAAAATTATATTATTATAAATGAAGGGAAGTTCAGACTGGGTTGCCCAAAGCCCATCAATAAGTGAAGTGACATCCTCTTACAGGAGGATTGCAGTGAGGAGATGAGCCAGTGTAGGAACAGTGTAATAGAAATGAAATGTGCAACTTTCCTCTGGTTCTCAAATGCTTCCTCCCACCAACTATCGTGATCCCAATTCTACCAGACAGATTCAGCTAGACCAGGGGATGTACACTGGAGCTGGAAACATGGGGAATTTAGGATAGATGATCCCTTGGGACTAGTGGGGGGAGTGGTGACACTGGGCGGGTTTATTTGTATTGTGTCTTGATTTTGTATTCTTTTCTGTATATGAAACCCAGATTAGAGAAATTGATAGAGGCAAAAGTTGGACCAGTAGAGTCAAAGAGACATGGAAGAGAAGACTGGGAAAAGGGAGCTAACAATGAGCACAAGGAAGAAGAAGTGTCCTGGAACTGATTGTAATGATGGTTGTGCAAGGATTGTTGTGTGTAATGATGGTTTTGATTTTTTTAAAAAAAAAATCATTTTACTGGGGGCTCATACAATTCTTATCACAATCCATACATCCATCCATTGTATGCAAAGCACATTTGTCACCATCATCATTCTCAAAACATTTGCTTTCTACATAAACTCCTCATTTTTCCCCTCTCTCTGCACTTCCACCTCCACATTGAACCCTGGATCATTTATAAATTATTATTATTTTGTCATATTGTACACTGTTCAATCTCTCCTTTCACCCACTTCACTGTTGTCCGTACCTTAGGGAGGTGGTTGTATGTAGAACCTTATAATTGGTTCCCTTTTTCTTCTCCATGTTCCCTCCACCCTCCCGGTATCACCACTTTCGCCACTGGTCCTGAAGGATCCTCTGTTCTGGATTCCCTGTTTCTAGTTCCTATCTGTGGTTGGGAAACTCATGGATGTGATCAAACCATGGAAATGTATAATATGTAAATGGTACAGCACTGAAATTGTTAAAAATAAATAAACTAATTTTTTTAAATGCCCAGTACAGTCCTGAGAGCTCACTTGTGACTAGAACATAAATCTTTATGTGTTCCATTTCATCCTTGAAAACTTTCTATTTTCCAAGGTTCTGGCTTTGTACACATCTTGTTCTGGAAAAGTATGCAATAATACTACTTTACAAAGTACTAAACAAAGAAATTTAGGGGCAAACATGGTGAGACTTCCTCTTACATACTTTGGACCTATTCTCAGGAGAGAGGAGTCCCTAGAGAGGGACATGATAGTCGGTAAAGTTCAAGGGCCGTGAGGAAAAGGGAAGTTCTCAAGGATGGATTGACACAGTGGCCGCAACAATGGGCTCCAGGACAAGAACAGTTCTGAGGATGGCCCAGAATTGGACGTGGCTTCTCTCTGTTGGGCCTCTGGTTGTTGTTGGGTCAGAACTAACTCAGTGGCACCCAACAACAATATCAAGTGAATGAGATCTGGAAAGGGCATTGAAGGATGAGAAGATGTTGAGAGGACATCAGAAAGGGCCAACAGTCACCGTGGCAAAAGCCATGATGCATGGTAGTTGACAATACAGAGCAATACAGAGGAGGAGATGGCACTCTGAAAGGCAGATGCACCAATAGAAGCAAAAAAAAAAATGATAGGAACACCAAAAACCAAAGCAACTGGAACCATTTAGTGCAGTAGTTCTCAACCTTCCTGATGCCGTGACCCTTTAATACAGTTCCTCGGGTTGTGGCGACCCTCCAATCATAAAATTATTTTGCTGTTACTTCATAACTGTAATGTTGCTACTGTTATGAAATGGGCAACCCCTGTGAAAGGGTTGTTTAACCCGAAGGGATCTCGATCCACAGGTGGAGAACCACTGAGCTAGTATCTCGTACCAGGGGATTGCAAGTAAGGAAGATTATCAGATTTTGCAATTCACCAGTTAAGTGATTCTTAGCATGTTCTGTAACTTCTCTCAGCTTAGTTTTCCTTTTCAGTAAAAAGTGAGGGCTAATCAAACTCCCAGCAAAAGCTTTGGGGTTGGGGGCAGGGTGGGGGCGGGGGCACCGAGCCCCAGTGGCATAGTGGTTGTGGGCGGGACTGCGGCCCACTGGGCTGGAGGTTCAATTCCAGCAGCAGCTCCACAGGAGCAAAGGCTGGGCCTCCTACTCCCACCACCAGAGGGCAGTGATGCCCAACAAAACAAAAAACAAACAAACAGAAGCTTTGGGGGATCATTGAATGAGATCAATATAGCCATCCCTCTTAGCAAGCTGTAAGGTGATTGTTGGACTGTTGGACTGCTGCCTGCAAGGTTGATGGTTGAAACCCACCAGCAGCTCCTCATGAGAAAGATGTGGCTAGCTTCCCTGTAAAGATTTGCAGCCTCAGAAAAATGCTACAGGGTCGATCTGAGTTAGAATTGACTTGCACAGCAGTGAGTTTGGTTGATTTAAGTATAGGGTTTCCGGGGCTGTCATTCTTGATGCAGGCAGTGTAATGAAGCTTTGTGCCAGGGGGTGGCTGGTAGATTCAAATCACTGTCACACTAGGGCTCATTTTCATTCCCTTACCTCTTCAGAACATAGCTTAGAATAGGAAAGACATATGTCAGGGGAGGATGCATTCTAGATTGGAGTTGAGTCCACAGTATCAGAACATGAGAGGAAGGGGAGAGAGTATATGTAAAGATACGAGTTCTGCTGCAGTCCAGTTGCAGCCAAATCTAGAACAGAATTGGCCCCACAGCACTGTTTCACTTCGAAGCAAGAAGATTGGAATTTTATATCAACATATTGATAAATCACCAAATTATCTAACCACTAATCAAGACTAGAAGTATAAGCCATCCTAAAGTGTTTCTGAAGAAATCTGGAAATCTCCTTATGAACGATCACAGCCACTGAAAGCCCTAGGGAGTACAGCTCTAACCTGAAACAACACGCAGGGTCAACTGGCGGAGGAATCAGCTCAATAGTGCTTAGTTGAGGGGTTTTTTTATGAGTAGTTGGCTCTACACCACGTCCAGCACTGGAGTACAATGTCCCAGGCATGTCTGCCCATGACGAAGTCTTCAGTGAAGGTTAGAGCTCAAGCCAGGACTCACTAACACTCACTGCAGCTGAGTAATGAGAGAGCGGTGGTCCCCTAAAAGAATCTGAGGGGCACAGCAACCATGCCGGCCACACCCCTAAAACTAAATTATAGGTTAAAGGGTGTTTATTCTTAGAGGGACAATCCAAATCCTCACTTAAAACCCATCTACTGCGGCCTGATCAACAGGTCCAATCTGTGTGGTTATCTGGCCAATGCAGCCACTATCCCTTAACAGATGAGAAACAGCAAGACAAAGGACGATATGGCTCTCCAAAAGGCAGACACACCAAGAGAAGCCAAAAAAAGGGCTAGGAATTCCAAAAACCAGAGTGGCCTGGAACCATTTAGTGTGGCCTACCAGCTGGTTGCAAATGAGAGAACGAGCTGAAAATGAGTATTTACAATGGTGTCCTAAATCAATAAGCAAAGGTTAAACAAGCAATGCTTGGTATTCAATGTTTAAGAACAGAGGGTGAGGTGCAAAATAGTTTTTAAAGATTTCTCTTGAACCATGGAAGGGTGTGGGAGCAAGTACATGGACATGTTCCTTTTGCAGAACATCTCTCTCATTGCCAACCTTCGATAAGCGAGGTGTTATTGAACTACACCTCTGAGAACACCGGACTCCCATAACTTGTTGAATCCACTCAGAGAGTAGCATCATGCCCAGCTTGTATAAACGGTTTTGACAGTTCTGATTCCACCTAACATTTGTGATTAAAGAATCGGAGCTGATAGATGCCTTTTTCTGTCCCCAGATAGACACAATCTCTTTCTCTACCCTGTTCAAGCTTCTTCCCTATGTGACCCCAAGCAAGTCATTTATCTTGTGATTCCATGTTCTTACCAGTGACAGGAAGATTATGATCAATAGAGCAAATATGAGAGCACTATGTGGGGGCTATTAATCACATTTCAGCATAGTGTGAAGAGGAGTAACGAAAAAATCTGGGGTGCTGATTTGCAAGGGGAAAGGAATCATGAAAATCAAATGAGAATATTTGAAGAAATAAACGCTTTTTTCATCCCTTCCTTCTTTCCAATGTCACTTTTGACAAACTTTCAAAACCCACACAAAGGGGGAGACCTACATCAGTCATCATTCCACATTCCCCATATAGTTAGCCTGTCCCAGTTCACTACGTATGTCCTCCTATGCCATCTCCAGGGCCCTAGCAATCCCCCGTTTTTTGTTCCTGCTTCAGAATATGGGAGAGCGGGGTGTCTCAGGAAGGACATTGCATAATCAGAAAATGCCGATCTGCCAAGGCTGTAGCATTTTTTCCTGGAGCACTTTCAGGAATGTGTCATGGCCGTGGGGGAGATGGGTGATGGAACAGACAGTACTAGGCACCGGCAACCAGGTCAGAAAGCTTCTGAGCATTCCTTTTCAAAATCTCTCCAAGACATCAATCTCCATTCAGACAAGGGTTCAGAGGGCCGTCGTGGTCAGATTTGCTGAGGAGCTTCAAAAAGCTGGGGAAACAATGATCAAAATGCAGGCCCTAGATCCAGAGGCAGTGAAGTCTAGAACTTGATGATGTCTATTTTCAACAAGTCTTGCATTTGCCAATAGCCGGGATCACGAAACAGGAACGTGCAGCTGAGTGGCATGCAAGAGACAGCTTGTCCTGGCTGAAGAGGGCCCCCCGTTCACTTCTATTCCAAACGCCATGCTCAGCGAGGTCTTGTGGGTAACTTGACAAGGACAGAGGGAGAATATTTACACCCACAGAAACCAGCAACTTAGCCACAATTAGGGCTTTTAAAACAAATCTCATAGATTTAGATCATTTGCACATCACTGTTGACACTTGAATGTTTGAATCAGAGTCCAAAGGATGGGTGGAATTATAAAAATAGATTTCAGGAGCAATGCTCTCTCTGAATTTCCATGTGAAAAACTGAAAAAAAAATTGTATCTGAAATGAACATTGAAATCTTTTGCTTTGACATCTTCTACAGCCATTAAAGATGAAAAATGAAACCGCAAACCATCATGTACCATGTAAATAAAAAGGAACAAGACTCAAATGGTGAACTCTGGAGAAATAAAGGAATGCTATTTCCAGAGTTACCATATCATAATAGTTAAAGTTCCACTTCAACAACAACAACAACAACAACAACAACAAAATTACAGGACCTGTGAAGGGCAGCAAAAAAATTTTTTTGAAAACCCAAAATTGCTTTTGGATTTTCAAATTTGCATCTCTCAGATACCCTTTAAGTAATTGCTTTTCCTTTCAGCTTTGGAATTTCTTGTTGGTTTCTTTTTATAATGTTTCATTTTCTTATGAGTTTTCTCATGTTGTTCATACATCATTTTCCTGACTTCCTGAGGCTTGCTGTTAGCTGTTTGAACCTACCTAAGGCAGATGTTTAAAATTCGAACCCCTCTAACTCATGTTTGGGCTTTCTGAAGAATAGTTTCTGCTGCTGTATTTTGTTCCTTTGAAGAAGTCCTTTTTTGTTGTTACCCTTCACAGGCCTTGTGATTTTTTTCTCAAAACATCTCATTTTTCTAGCCTGTAAAAAAAAATTTGTTGCTGCTGTTGTTGTTAAAGTGGAACTTTTAACTATTATGATATAGTAGCTCTGGAAATAACATTCCTTTATTTCTCCAGAGTTCTCTGTTGGAGTCTTGTTCTTTTTCATTTACATGGTGCATGATGGTTTGGGGTTTCATTTTCCATCTTTAGTGGCTGTAAAAGGTCTTTGGCATACTGACCTTTTCAAACTGTCTTTCCAGAGACTTTGTCTTAATTGGGGTGTGTCGTTCCTAAAGTCTCCCTTCACTTAGATTTTGTGTTCAGCCTGCACTTTTACAGAGATTTTCTTGAATATCAAAACACCACCCAAACACCTGCCCGGGTCTTTGTGGATTGACTCTATTCTGACACACTACTTCAAAATTCAGCCAGCCTTGTGCTGAGCTTACTGATTACTCAGAGATGGCAGTCTACTTTTGTTCCCAGTATTTTATGAGCATGCACCTTCCCCTAGATATAAGGTGGGAAGTCTAAATTCCCTTGCATATACTAATGTTTTAAGTACCCTAATTTCCCCAAAAGGAATCTGTAGTAGACAATAAGTAAAATCTGGGCTGCAAACAGGAAGACTGGATGCTTGAACCTTTCCAAAAGCTTCATGGTGAACTGCTCCTACAAGTATCATGAACACAGGAACCTGTTTGTGGCACGAAAACCTTTTGTGGTTGCTTTACTGTGCCACATGGAGTTTTCTCTGAGTCAGAATGGACTTTATGGTACTTATCTTCAGGTTTTCTCACGGGCCTCCAGTGGTCTCCTGTTTGACTCCATCCTATTCGTTTGCCCTAGGCGGCTAGAGGTTCTCCTGGCTGTGTTTTTACCAAAGTATTTGTTTCTTTCCCCAAAGAAGTTCTGAGAATGAGCAAACAGAGAAGTGCACCTCACCTCTGCTGTAAAGATAGTCACACGTACGCTACGAGGAGCAAATTTAATTCTTTTTTGGATGAGGTCACCTCTCCTTCCTCTAGAACAAGAGACCAGAGTTCTTTACCAGGAAGATGGGGTGCCACCTTCCAGCCAGATGTTTAACCAGAGAGGGCCTGGGGCATATGCAAGTGGTAGATCCTAAAGTTTCCCTATCATGTTTAAGTTTCCTTGTTCTCTATTCAGTGTTAGCTTCATTGATGTAAACCTTTGATTATCCTCCGAGGTTCTAAAACATTGATCCTGGTGATTTCAGCTTAGTCCTGGATGTTTCTGTAGGGGAACAGAAGCTTGGAGCTACCTGTGTTCACCATCTTACTGGGAGTACACACCAAGGTGTTTTTATAAATAATACACATTTTGATATCAATTTAAAAATAATGCTTGTGAAGCCATAAAGCAAGATAGAACAAAAAGAAAATATGTGCTTGTGTGCTAGTGGCTTTGTGACATCCAGGTGGCCACATGCACAGCCCTCTGCTTTTGTTTGAAACTCAAGACAAAGGTTTGGACTTCAAGTGAGCATTTGAAACTTATCAGTGCACATGTGATCACCAAATTCATGGGAACCGACAAACATATGGAATGAGAAAGAAAAGTGTCTAAAATGTGTTTTTTGTTTGTTTGTTTTTTAACTGCACATATTTTGGAGGGGGGCTTAATTCATTCCAGAGTACTCATCTTAAGAGTTTATTGTATTGTGTAGATTAATCTATAGACAAGATTATCTGGGATAATTTAGTTCTCTGCCTTCTTAGTTCACTTGTCCTCTGTATTATTTCCCTGTACGTAACCCAATTGATGGACTTCTCCATTGTCAATCTCTATTCTCAGCATCCTCAAAAAAAATTTTTTTGCATCACTGCCCTCTGGCAGGAGTGGGAGGCCTAGCCTTGCTCCTGGATTTGAACCGCCAAGCCAGTGGGCTGCAGTTACGCACTCAACCACTACGCCACCAGGGCTCAGCCTGACTCTGTGTTTTTTATTTTTCTTATGGTTTTACAGGCCAAATACATTATAAAGATTGCAAAAAAAAAAAAAGCGAAACCATAAACCATCAAAACTTACAGGTTAGTCATTGTTGTCTTTAAGGTGTACATTCTGTCACTCAAAACCTATCATGCTCTTGGCTATCAATAATTGTATCCTCCTGGAAGAACACAATGCATGAAGTATTTCCTGTCATAAAAATCATGTCAAACCATTCCTTTCCATGTGCAGGGTTTCTGGAATTTCACTCCCACAAAAAAGAAGGAAAACAGCCTACTTTGAGAATGGAGAAACGACAGAGATACAAATATCAGGCCAAACGTTGGGGCCCACACTGAGGTGGACGTTGGGTTCAGCACTGGGGAGTGAGCAGAAGGAAATATCAATCCCAGCTCCAGAGTGGATCTCTGAGGCAGGCTTCTTCAGTTCAACTAAAGAGATTCAGGTAGAAGAGCCCAACACACTTGCAAATGTTGGAGGAGCATTCCACATGGAGACCTGAGCAGAGAGCTTCATTCCAATAACCTCTCTTGTGATCTGCCATGGAAAACCTGTAGACATTGTGTAGTGAGTAGGCTTGAGCCATTAGACAAAATGATACAGATATAATAAGCTGGACACACGCCTGTGCCCACACAGAGCCCGTACACAGACCACGAGGCAGTCATTGGAAAAGAACAAGGAACACTGCGTGGTTTTTAATCAAGAACGGTGCTTGTCAGAGTTGTGTTCTTTCATCATACTCACCCAATCTTTCTGCTGAGAAAATAACCTAAGAACCCAGACTATATGAAGAAGAATGTGGCATCAGGAATGGAGGAAGGCTCATGAACAACCTGATATCATTTTTAAAACATCATTTTATTGGGGACTCGTACAACTCTTCACAATCCGTACATCCACCCAATGTGTCAAGCACATTTGCACATTTGTTGCCTTCACATTCTCAGAATGTTTTCTTTCTACTTGAGCCATTGGTATCAGCCTCTCATTTTTCCACTCCCTTCTCATTTTCCCTCCCTCAAGAGCCCTTGATAATTTATGCATTATTATTATTTTGTCATATACTTTTGACACGGCTTTGATTGCAGAAAGGGAAGAGGACTTGAAGTACTTGTTGATGAAAATCAGAGACTCTACCCTTCAGTATAGGTTGCAACTCAATGTGAAGAAAACCCAAATCCTCACTACACTAACTGATAACAGTACAATAAACAGAGAGGAAATTGAAGTTATCAAAGATTTCATTTTGCTTGGATCCATAATCAATGACCATGAAAGCAAAACAAAAATGTTAACAACTCCTAAGTTTCTTACATTCATATTACTTTATATGTTCCATTTTTTGTTTTTAATGGTTTTTCAGCAGTTTAATTGGCATGTAATTCACATACCATATAATTCAATAACATCAGTAAGCGCTAACAATCATCACCAAGTTTTAGAATATTCTTTACATTCTTACACTCATCATTATTAACTCCCCCTCTCCCCCCTCCCCTGCCATACCTCCGAGGAACCATCAATCCAGTTCCTGTCTCTATAGATCTGCCTAAGCTGGATTTCATATACAGAGAAGTATTAAAACCAGAACAAAATGTAACCACCATAAAAAATAAAATAGATGAAAAACCTGAGTCAGAAAGAAAGTAGAAAATATTAAAAACTGGAACAAATTTAAACTACACAGGAGAGCAAATGAAAGGATGCTGTAGTTAACCTAACTCCACTTGCCACACTCCAATGCACTCTCCAGGGTAGCAAGGCTACTCTCCTCTCAGAGGGGAATCATCAGGGGCTAAATCCTTGTGTATTTTCCCCTCACTTTTTTTTTAACTGAAACCCCTTTACAATGCATCAAAAAATACGGTACCACATTTTGACCTAACTCTATCTGCCATAATCAACTTTGCAAAGCTCTCTGTGTGATAACAGGGCTATCTCCATTTTTGAATGACATTTGCAGCTGTTTCTTCTCATGTTGAGTTTTGCTCCACCAGCAAATGAATGTCCCAAAGCTTTGCTCCATCCATGCTCTTATGGTCAACTTTATGTTGAGAAAACAGCTCTTCCCCAGTTGTATTGTGACTGTCTTCCAACCTGAGGGGATCACCCTCTAGCACTATCAAACAGAGTTCTGCTGTTATTCATAGTTTTCTGTAGCTAATTGCTCTAAAGTTGATTGTCTAGGTTTTCTTTCTTCCTAGTTTGTTCTTCCTATGTAAGCTCTGCTGAAATGTACTCACCTTCAGTGCCCCTGCTGGTATGTGAAATATTCACGGCACCCTTCCATCATCACAGCAACATCAAAGCTATCTCAGTACAGCACATGGACTGCTGGGGAGGGGAGAGTGGGGTGGAGGACAGGGGTAGCGTAGGGGTATGGTGTAATATTAGGTACTATCAAGCCATTATTTAAATCCAAAACAATTTACACATACTTGGAGTACCACCCACTTCAAGTACCAAATATTATCTTAGTTATTGCCATGGATTAAGTTGTGTCCCTGCCCCAACTTGGGTCAATGTGGCTAGTCTTTTGGTTTGACAGTTATGCAATGATGCAATGTGCAAGTTCATTAACGGCCCCTCACGATGTGATCAAAATAAGCCACTAGACTGTATAAGGATTAGGGCTGGGATACAACACCCTGTCACAGCCCTGTGCAGATATAAAGTTCTCCTGGGGTGTGGCCTGGAATATGTATATACATTCTCTTATAAGAGGTAAAAGGAGAGAGAAGTGAACAGAGAGGTATTTGCTATCACCAAGCCAGAAGAGCCAGAAGCAGAGCACAATGGTCTCTGTGAACCAATGGTCTCTATACTAGAAAGCTACTAAATTCAGGGGAAGATGGATGTCAAGACATGTAAATCTCCATGGAACATGTGCACATAGATATTGAAAGGAGACAAGGACCTTCCTCCAGAGTCAACAGAGAAAAAAACCTTCTCCTAGAACTAGCACCCTGAAATTGGACTTCTAGCATCCTAAATTGTGAGAGAATAAATTGCTTCTGGTTAAGTCACCCTCTTGTGATCTTGCTGCTGTAGAAGCTCTAGATTTTACCCACACTGGTATGGCTCATTAACTCATTCCCTCTCTGCAGGTATGAGGGCCAGAAAATCCAGCATATGTTTTTGTGGGGGACACATTCCAATCCATAAGAGGGGCTTGAGTTATATAAATGGTAAGTATCAGTAAACACACTTAAAACTTGAGCATTTTCATCAAAAGAAAAGCAACAAACAATACTAAAATTTCCTTCTTAATGTTAATGATATGCAAACTCACAGGGAAGCATATTGATATCTTCAACTTACAATACAGTGCAATTAAAAAAAAGGATGGACTAATGGATGAACAGAGAGGTTAATCGCTGGAAAGATATAATAAAGCAAATATTGTTAGGTATCAATTGTAGATTCTAGGTGGTACATAGTGACCTCACTGTAAAAGTTTTAAATTTTATATGCTTGAAATTTTTCCTAACAAAAGTTGGCCATTAAAAAACAAATCCAAACTATTTTTCTTCTCTCCCTCTCTCTCTTTTAGAAATGGACACATTGGGTGGAGGATGAGTATTAAGGAGTTGCTTTTTCCTTTGCTATGATTCTTGCTTTATAGATAGAAGAAAATGCTTCTATAAAAACTGAGTAAACAAAGATCCCAGCACAGTGGAATTTTACAGGATATCTATATTAAGTGTTTTCAAATCCTTCTAGAATATGTCGGAAGTGTCCAGGTTCCTGGAGTTATAAGAGATTTCCTTGCCTTAATTCACCATAGCGTGTCCATGGCTGGTGGCCTGTACAGGATTGAGCTAGGGACCCCCAAAGGGCACAAGCATTAGCTTTCCAAAACAGTAAGGCTGAGAGACTATTGAGAGAATGAAGTCTATAAATGGACATCTCAGAGGAGTTTGTTTTTTCAATACAATCAAAAGGATGTTTCGAACATGGCTTCAAAAGGAAATCATGGACAAAACTCCCCTGTGCTACAAAATCCTTTAGAGCAAAGACAAACCTATCTCTCTCACCATTCCATCCCCAATGTTTAGCTTAGAATCCAGCACAAAGTAAAATCCTGTTACATAGCTGTTGAATAAGTATATTGACAAATGTTTATCCCTTCTATGGGAAACAGTGGAGTATAGTTTTCACAAAAAATAAGCCACACATTTCAACTTCCCTCTCAACTCTGGATAAGTGGAAACAAGTTTCCTGCAAGGTCTTGATTCAATGTAAGATTTTGTATTTTCTTTTTTCTAAATGATGAGTAAGTCTCTCCCAGTAAATCTCCCCCTTGCAATAGTTAGCAAAAGGCACAGCACTCCTAAGAAGTAGAACCTACAGAATTCAGATGATAATCCATTTTAATGCTTTAGGTCAGACGTCTGACTCCATGCTTGTTTGCATTCCTGGAAGTAAGGCTCTAAACCTCAACTCTTCGTATAATGTAAGGTGAAAGTGCGTCCACAGAAACAAGTATAGAAAGGCTGTTAGGCTGCTGCTCATGTGCATTTTGGAGAGTCTTACTTTTGGCAGCCAACTACTGCAGGTTCTTGGTGTGTGTGTGTGTGTGTGTGTGTGTGTGTGTGTGTGTGTGTCTTCCCAAACAATTTACCGGAGGAAGGAAGCACATCCTCCCTGCCCTTTGGCCTCTCCCTTCCTCCCCCTGTAGTAAATACAAGCCCATCCACCAGACAGCTCTTCCTACTTCTAGCAGGAATAGTTGTTCCAGCATTATTAATCTCCACTCAGCACAGTTGGCCTTTGTCTGGATTTTGTTGTGGTGGTTGTTCTTTTTTTAATCAGTTCTCAAGAGAAGACTGCACCAGGAGTTTGCAGGATTTGGTTTTTCTTAAATGTCTTGAATGGATCTCTTATAGGCCTGCTCTTCACCCCACTGAAGATCTACTTGGGGACTGGACATTTTTGACCACTGTGTTGTTAATGACCTTCTCTGGTCAATAGCTCATGAACAGCACCCATCTGAGCTGGATCCCTGGAGAAGAAGCTCTGCCTGGGCAGAACCAAGAAGTATCGAATATTTGTCTTATTGTGAATCATCATGCCCCATCAGTGTTCCTCTTCTCCACATTGAAAACCTGCCTACTCAGTCAGACCTTTGTTTAGAAATGAATACCTACTATTACATGGGTCTGAATAAGAGGTGATTTCTGGAAGAGTCATAGTGCCAACTATTCTAAGTAGACTTGAATAACACACTATTGTTGTGTACTGTCAGGTCAGTTTTCATGCATAATGCGTTATGATGCCGGCTATCAAAAGATATAGCATCTGGGGTCTTAAAAGCTTGAAGGTAAACCAGCAGCCATCCTGCTGAGAAGCAACAAAGTCCACATGGAAGAAGCACACTCTCCTGCGTGATCACAAGGTGTGAATAGTACCAGGTATCAGGCAGTAAAGAACAAAAGATCAGATCATTGTGAATGAGGAGTGGAGTGGAGACCCAAAGTTCATCTGCAGGTAACTGGACATCCCCCCTTACAGAAGGGTCACAGGGAGGAGACAAGTCAGTCAAGATGTAATATAGCAATGATGAAACATACAACTTTTCTCTAGTTCTTTAACGCTTCCTCCCCACCACTGATAAAAGCTGGAAACACAGAGAATCCAGGATAGATAAACTCCTCGGGACCAATAATGAAAACAGTGATATCAGAAGAATAAGGGGAGATGGGATAGGAAGGGGGAACCGATTACAAGGATCTACATAAAACCCTTCTCCCTGGGGGACAGAAAAAAGAAAAGTGGGTGAAGGGAGGCATTGCACAGTATAAGATATGACAAAATAAAAATAATTTATAAATTATCAAGGGTTCATGAGGAAGGGAGGGAAGGAAAAAAGGAGGGGCTAATACCAAGGCCTTGAGTAGAAAGAAACTGCTTTGGGAATGATGATGGCAAAAAATGTGTAAATGTGCTTGACACAATGGATGTATGAATGAATTGTGATAAGACTTGTATAAACCTCAAATAAAATGATTTAAAAAAACCAAAACACTCCTTACCTTTTTTTACATTTTGATATTTTTGTCTAATAAAGGTATCTATGATTTTCTTAAACTTATTTCAGCCAATTTATTGACATATAATTCATGTAACATATAATTCAACGATTTTACTATATTAAAAATAGTTGTGCAATCATTGTCACAATTAATTTTAGAATATTTTCTTCACCTTGTACTCTTTCCTAGCAGCTTTCCATTTCTCCCCATCCTCTCCTTCCATAACCCAATGAAACTATTCATCTAACTGCTCTCTCTGTAGATTTACCTACCCTGGATTTCATATAACGAGTCATACAAAATCATACACACACAACAATAACACAATAAAAACCAGGAAAAGCTCAATCCAAAAGACAGAAGGTAATAAAAGTCTGAACAAATTAAAACCCCAAACAAATGGGTCAAAATGGAAAACAACGATAAGATGCTAAAATTTAACGTAACTATATGTGCATTAAATAACTTTCTGATCTATTTTCTCTGAGGGCACAGTTATTCATAATCCTGGTCAATGACCCAAGAGAATCAAACGGGGGCTTAATCAATGTGCTGGCCCTGCAATTGGGTTTGGAGCGTTCCTTATCATCCATAGCCTTCTGCAGAGCAGTGCTCCGAACAATTCCCTTCTCTGTTCATGGATTTTATTATTTATAATCCTTGGATCACACTGGGTGGCATACTCCTCTATGTGGACTTAGCCGAAGCTTCACTAAAATGGCTGCTTGTTTTAAGACAAATCTTAAAGACCCCAGAAGCTATTCTTTCTGATAGCTGGGAACCATATTCTTTCTTGAACGCTCATAGGTTCAGTGATCCTCTCATGAGGCGATCAAGTAGGACTTATGATGATAAGAGCTGGTTGTTCTTAGGCTTGCCCTTACAGTTAAGTGTAAGTTCTAAATCTATTCATTTATCGAAGGCTCATATATAGATATGTAAATCCCTGCTACCCTTTAGGAATATCAGGGGGTTTTTTTGAGAGAAAATATAAGCAACCTCCATGGGGCCTTGGTAATTCTACTAGTAGTATCATCAAACTAGTCAATGGAATAGAATTTAAAATACTATGAGAAAGGGTGGATATTCATATATGGGAAAGCTTGTTAGACTAAAATACATGATGTGCTCATTTATACTATTAAAAAATGTAAGGGACTGAATTCTGTTTAAGAAACGGGCTGAGGGTCACACACAGGGAACAAAAATGCAATAACACTTATTCTCTATGGCAGAGCTACATGTGCAGACCCAAGACCTTATCTTCATAAGCTCAAACAATATAAAAGTGACAGATATATGGTGACCTTCAGTTGCCTGTTCTTGGACAACTTCCAAAGCAAGAGTTTTGAAACAAAATCCAATGACATCCAAAACCACAGCTTTGGAGTGACAGTCGACCTCATTTCTCTCTAGAACGTAGGGTTTTAAGTCCAAAGGAAGGTATCAATTCCTTTAGTCAGCAATGGGTGTGTTTAATGTACAGACTGGTTCATGTAGGGGGGTTTCTGCCACAGATCCTTCTGACATGACCTACGGAACATGCTGTACTCAGAAAAGACAAAACCTAAAGTTCAGGTTTTAGGTAGCCGAGAGTATGGGTCCTGGGTTAGCAAGCACTGAAAAAACTCAATTAAAAATGCATGATTGTTCATACAGTACAGGATGAATTCTGTCCTTTGGGGTCCACAAAAGCAATGCAAGTGTTTTTCCCAAGGACAAGCCAGCTATCCCCTTCTACGAAGTCGCAACATCCTCCCTTCTAAGGAACATTCTGGTTTTTCTTCTCTCTAAACAGAACTACTTGTTCTTCCAGCACTACCTGGTATATTTAATATTGTTTGCCAGTAGCATAATTCAAAGGCATCAATTAATTCTTTCTTGGAGAGTCTTCTTTTTTCCAGGTATCATTATCCAGCTTTCCCATGTCTAAGAGGTGATTGGAAATATCATAGCATAGATCAGGTACACCATAGTCCAAATTTCATGCTGTGAACCTCAACCCTTCATACAATGTAAGGCAAAATTGTTGTGTCTACCAAAACAAGTATAGAAATGTCGTTACATTGATTTTTTTCACATGTATATTTAGAGAGTCTTACTTTTGGCAATCAACTACTGTAGGTCTTAGAGTGTGTGTAACTGCCTATACCTTAATCTTGGAAGTAACGTACCATTCCTTTTATTGAACACTACTCATTAGAAACAAGTCAACAATGGAACAGGATAGGAAATCCAGAAATAAAAGGAACCCACAGGCAACTTATTTTTGACAAAACACCAAAACATGTTAAATGGCAAAGGGGAACTCTCTTCAACAAATGGTACTAGAAAAGTTGGATCTCCATTTGCAGAAGAATGAAACAGGACCTATACCTTGCTGCATGCACAAAAATGAAGTCAAGACGAATTTGAGACCTAAATATAAATCCCGTCCTACAAGAATCATCAATGAGTAAACTAAGACAAACTTTCAGAGCCCTACTACAGGGCATAGATGAACCACAAAATACAATCAAGGAAGCACATACTGTGGAAGACAAAATAGATAACTGGGACCTTTTAAAAATGAACACATTAAAAGGCTGCATTGCAAGAGTAAAACAAGAGCCCTCATATTGGGAAGAACTCTTTAGCAATGATACAGTGGACAAAGGACTAATTATTAAAATCTATAGTATTCTGCAACACCTCAATAAGAAAAAAAATAATCCAATCAAAAGGTGGGTAAAGTACATGAAGAGACAATTCATTAAAAATGACATCAAAATGGCTAGCAAATGCATGAGGCTATGCCTGTGATCACTAGCCATCTGAGAGATGCAACTCAAAATGAGATATCACACCACTAGGACAACCCAATTTAAACAACAACAACAAACAGAGCACAAAAAATACCGGTGAGGGTGTGGAGAAATGGGAACTCGTACACACTGCTGGTGGGATTGTAAATATGTACAACCATTAGAGAAAGCGCTGTGCTGCTACCTAAAACAACTGGTCTTCCTGATTCACATGCACATTGAGAGTACCTTGGCTTGGGTCAGGCTCATCTTAATCCTCAAAGTAATGGAATATTTGCCTACTGAAACATTGGGCATTGAATACAGAAGGTCATAAAAGAAAGATGCATTTGAATTGTAGTGCTGGGGGAAAATATTGAAAGTGCCATGGACGGCTAAAAGGACAAACTGATATGTATTGGAAGAAGCCAGGCTAGAGTGCTCCTTAAAAGCAAGGATGGCAAGACTTCACCTTACGCACTGGACGCATTGCCAGACCAATCCCTAAAGAAGGGCACCAGGTTTGGTGAAGTGAAGGGGAGAGGAGAAAAGGCGGGACCTGGATGAGATGGACAGGAACAATAGTGAGACTGGCACAGGATCATGTGGTGTTTCTTTCTGTTGTGCACTATGGGTCCGTGCTGACTCCATGGCACCTGACAAAACAGCTGGAATAGAAATATCATATGACCCAGCAATGCCTTTGTTGGACATATACCCCAAAGAAATAAGAACAGACAATTCTTTCCTATGTTCATTGCAGCGCAATTCATATAATAAAAAGCTGGAAACAGCCCAAATGTCCATCAGCAGAAGAACAGATAAAGAAACTCTGACATGACACACACACACACACACACACAATCAAATACTCTGCCTCCTTAATAAAACAGCAATGAAACCATGAAACACTTCGTGATCTGCAAGGACTTGAAAAGCTTTACGTTGAGTGAAGTCAGTCAATCACAAAAGGATAAATATTGCAAGAGTCCACCACTATAAGGATAAACACCAAGATGAGGGCAGGTTTCTGCTGCCAGGTTACATGATCTTTTAATCCATGCTCCCAAGCAATGAGGTAGGGGACTTGCCTAGCATCCACGTACCCTGTATCATTCCTTTCATGTGTACCTCTTTTAAAAACACTTCTACAGAGGGGACCTCGCCTCAGCTGGGGTTAGCTTTCAAGATGAGGGGGCGGAAAGGAGACCACTTTGACTGCTGTACAATATTGTACCAAGGTCACCCCAGATCAACACCCACTCTTACAAGAGTGATAAGTGAATCGTACTGGTAATTTAAGTCACGAGGCAGGGTGGAACATATGTATACCTCAGGGGAGGGATTGCATTATTGTTAGTGGGTAAACTGAGTAGAGCAACCTTTCAATGGGGTGGTGGGCATGGGGGGAGGAGCAGAAACCTTAACTTATAGAATGTGAGGGAAGAATGTGCCCTGTACTGTTATCCTAACTGGACACATTTGACCTAGTTTCGATCCAGTTTCGATCCAGATTGACCCTAGTTTCCATCTGTATGCCATAGACTGCTGGGACTTTAGACTGTCCTTTGAGTGATTCAGTAGCTTTCATACCCAAAGGTCATACCCAAAGGATTCCATGTGGAAATGCCACTAAACGAACAAAACTTTACCTCAAATTCACCTATGGCACATTTATGGAATTGACGTACTCCCTTAGACTAAAGGCAAAAATATTCTAGAGTGAGGAGAAGCATGTGACTGCTGTCCAAGGCTATGGATTGTCAGTCACTGGACTTTGGTTCAAACCCCAGGCTTTGACGGTATCCCGTGAATTGTGGGCCAGGACTACCTTCTATTTGCTATTTTAATTCGCTTTGCTTTCTTATGACATGTATCAACCTCATAAGCATAGTTTTCCCATGGTTAAAGTCTTCTATTGAAAGTTTTGACCTATCAACCCACATTATTTATGTAAATCATGTCCAGACACTTAAGAGTTTAATGTGTGCAAGTCTACAATTCACGTATTGCAGTTAGAAATCAGCTTATACTAGTGTACTTCCTTATTTTCAAAATGTTTTAAATTTTATACCATTGACTAAATTAATGACACTATCTATGGAACTACCCAAGGAGATGATTTATAATGTCCTCTCTCATACAATGATCATGATGCTTCTAAAATGAACCAGAGACATATACAAACAATAGACATATGAACAGATTTGAAGCTCACACACAATTCTAACCCCATTATAAGAACCATTAGTTCTTATGATCTGGACCTGCTCCATGCTTAGCCTTATGAAGAGATCACTTAAGATATGGGTGCTATATAGCAAAGTGTGGTGAAGAAACCAGATGGAGTCTGGCTATCAGAAAGAATAGCATCTGGAGTCGTAAAGGCTTGTCTTCAAACAAACAGCCGTCTCAGTGAGACATCAACTAAGTCCACATGGAAGAAGCACACCAGCCTGTGATCCAAGGATTGTAAATAATAAAGCCCAAATCCAAAGGAGGGAATTGCATCAGAGCTTAAATTGTGAACATCCAATTTGGAGAAGACAGTGAATTGCAATGGAAGTCTAAAATCCATTTGCTGGATCCCCATTCAGATTAAGCCTCTGGTGAATCCCCTCTGACCATTATGAAGGCATGTGAATAGCCTTGTTATCAGACAGAGAGCACTGTAAAGTCGATTACAGCAGATGTACTAGGACGAAATCCAAAAGCTCTATCATTTGGTCTCCCTAGACAGGAGTCCTGTCAGTGTGGTGGTTATATGTTGAGCTGTGGGCCACATGGTCGGCAGTTCAAAACCACCAACAGCCCTTTAGGGGAAATTTAAAAAAGCCCTGCGCTTTCTACTCCTATAAGCATTTAGAGTCTCTGAAGCCCTTAAGGGCTCACAACTTTGTCTCCATGACAGTGAGGTTTTATTTTTTTGGGGGGGGGGGAGAGGAACTCATTTTAAAAATTCTTTTGGTTCTTAATATTTTCTGCTTTCTCTTTGAGGTTTTTCTATGATTTGTCCTGTCATGGTTAGATTTTGTGGCTGCTCGTTTAATGATTGTGGCTTTTCATATGATTTTACTGTACATAAACCCAGGATAGGTAGATCCATAGAGACGGAAACTGGATAGGGTTCTGACAGGGGAGAATGAGAACAATGGGCACGAACAACAATGAGTGTGAGGGAAAAAGACGTTCTGAAGTTGATTGTGATAACGATTGCACAAATCTTCTTTATACGATAGAACTATTAAATTGTATAATATGTGAAGTATATGCTAAGAAAATTATTTTTTAAGAACTATACAGACCTAGATGGAGGCTATATTGAGAAGCAATAGCTTGACATTCTTAGGTTTTTGTTAAATAAAATTTTTGATGATCTGGAAAAAAAGAAAGTAAGTCACTAGGTCTAGACCATAAGAAAATCCAGACCCACCCACTACCATCAATTCTGACTCATACACGGTCCTCCAGGCAGTGCATGTTTTCAGGACCAGACAGTTTCATCCTTCCCATGGAGTGACTGGTTCAAACCATCAACCTTGCAGTTTGCAGCCCACCTCCTGACCCATGGCACAACCAGGACACAAGGGGATGAATCCCAAGAGCAGGATAACCAAGGGAACTGAAACACAGACCATTGATTATCTTCATAAAACCCAGGGACGGAGAGAGGATATGTAAAAAGAAAGTCAGAAATCTGAAAGCCAGGAGGAAAATGCCTAAAATACATTTAAGAACATCCTCAGAAATAATAGAGTAGAAAAGAGGCATTGCAAAAAAAAAAAAGGCATTGTTCAGAAATTCTAAGGGAGAATTAAATGAATTTATTTCTAAGAAGAAATAACTGAAACCTCGAATTAAAAAAATAGGTTACATCCTGAGATGTATAAATAAATCTACAACTCAGCCTTTTGTAGCATAACTATGATTGTTAGGTGCTGCTGAGTCCGTTACAATCCTTTGTGCAACAGAATGAGACTCTGTCCCCCCCAGTGCCCTCCTCACAACTACTTTCCTATGTCTGAGCCCACTGAGGCAGCCACTGCAACAAGTCATGTTATTAAGGGTCTCCTAGTTGCTGAAGCTCCACTCTACAACGCATGATGAGCTTCTTCAGGAGCTGGTCCCTCCGGAGGACATGTCCAAAGTGCATGAGATGAGGTGTTTCTAGCTGCCCTTCCAAGGAGAGTTCTGATTGTCCTTCTGACCAACACAGATTTCTTCATTCTTCTGGAATTCCATGGTATATTCATATTCTTCACTAATACCATAATTCAAATGAATCAATCTCCCCGTGGCTTTCTTTCTTCATTGTCTAGTTTTTGCATGTCTACGAGGTGATTAGAAATGCCTTGGCTTGAATCAGGTACACCTCGATCTTCAAAGGAGCATCTTCTCTTTTTCACACTTCTAAAAGGTCTTTTGAAGCAAATTTGCCTAAAGCAGGAGTATGTCCTTTGACCTCTTAACTGCTATTTCCAAAAGGACTGATGACAGATCCACGTAAGATGAAATCCTTAAACATTTTTATCTTTTGTCCTTTTATTGTGATGTTGCTTTTTGGTACAGTTTGGTAAAGTCTTATTTCCTTCATATTGAGGTATAATCCTCATTAAAGGTTGCAATCCTTATATTTTGTTTTTGTTTTGTTTCCTTTATTTATTTATTGCTTCCTTTATATTGAAGTACAATCCATATTTCAAGATGTAGTCCATATTAAATGTTGGATCTTCACTAGAAATGCTTCAAAGTCCTCTTAGTTTTCACCAAGCAAGGTCGTTTTAGCTGAAAAATCTTTTGATGTTAATGTATCTTTTTCCAAACCTGAAGCCATTGCTCAGTCTAGAGATTGAATGAGTATGATGAAAGAATACAGCCCTGACATCCACTCTTCCTGACTTTAAACCACACAGTATCCTCTTGTTCTGTTCAAGCAACTGCCTTTGGGTCTATGTACAGGTTCCCCAGGGGCAAAATGAAGTATCCTGGAATTCTCAGACTTTACAATATTATCCATAATCTGCTATGATCCACACACTTGGATAAGCTCCAAGACAGAAAAGACAAATTATCTTCAGAGAAATGTTAATTAGGAAGATGATGACTCCTGAGCAACAATAAATGTCAGAAGAAAATGAAATGATAGGTGAATGGGTCTGCAGGAAAACAACAGTTAAAGAAATAAGCACGTAACTGGCTAGAGAGCATTCAAGAGTGAGGATAAAATAAAGACACATGAGGCTAGGAAGTTCTGTCATGTGTGTTCTGTATATAATCAACCCTCATGGAAAGAGCTTTACTTTATCAAGAAGAAATGGAAGCTCTAATAAAGAAAGAGAATGCATAAAGTAATGGCAAACAAAGAAATTGGTAAATATATTCATAAATCTTCATAAAATATTTTTGCTTCAAAAAGAAGTCCCATTTTGGTGAATCTAAAGATCAGAGGTTTGCAAGTTCTTATTAACCTGGAAGAAGGATAAGGAGACCATTTAAAGTCAATGTATTCTAAACTCCTGATGTTGTTTGAGAGAAAGCTAATGGCTAATGTGTTCCTTTCTCCGGAACAGGTAGATTTTCTTATGGAAATCTTTTTTTTTTTTTTTGGCATCACTGCTCTCCGGTGGTGGGAGTAGGAGGCCCAGCCCCACTGCTGGAATTGAACCTCCGTCCCAGTGGGCCGCAGTCCCGCGCACAACCACTACACCACCAGGGTTCAGCCTGGAAATCTTTTTAAATGTACTGTATATATAAAAGTATTTTATTATTTCTCATATTTTTCTTATTTCCAGGATCCTTCTTATGCAGCCATACCCACAAGGAGGAATCAATAGGCTTTGACTTGACATCAGAACTGACAGGCTAAACACAACCCCTTCACTCTTTCTTTTAAAATCATTTTATTGGGGGCTTGTACAACTCTTATCTCAATTCATACATATATCCATTGTATGCCAAGTTCATTGTACATCTGTTGCCCTCATGATTCTCAAAACATTTGCTTTCTATTTGAGCTCTTGGTATCAGCTCCTCATTTTTCCCCTTCCTCCCTGCTCCCCCCTTGGTAATTTGTAATATAATATTATTTTGTCATATTGTACACTGTCCGATGTCTCTCTTATACCTTCAAGCTGACTAAAGATTATGCAAATTCCACAGTATAATTTTATCTGTGGGTTAAGCCTTGACCTATTAACCAAAAGATTGGTGGCCTGCGCCCACCTAACAAAAATGATGAAGCAGTCTGTTTCTACAAACATATACAACCACAGAAACCCTATGGGGCAGTGTCTCTCGGTCCTATTGGATTATTATGTGTCAAAAATGAGCTGAAGGCAGTGACCTTTTGTTCCTTAGAAACTTAATAAGTCCCACCCAATGTCTTTGACAATGTGTAACATAGTATAAATCAAAATGTGAAAGAACCTGCTCAGTTATTTCATAAAAGTGTTTATGCTATGTCAAAAAATAGTGTGTAGAATCACATCTGCATTTTCCTAATTGGCACCATTGCTGCCAGTGTATTATGCTCTGGGCTGTGAACTGCAAGAATAGTCATTCAAAACCGGACAGCTGTCTGTCAATATTCAAAACCACCAACCAATCAGCAAGTGCAACATGAGATCACACTTTCTACTTCCATAAATATTTACAGCCTCAGAAAGCATGCAGTTCAGTTCTACCCTGCGCAATAAGGTCTCCCTGAGTCAGAATTGACTCTATGGCAGTGAGATTTTTCTTTTAATTTTTATCAAATGAAGTCACCACTCATTGTATCATACAATGGTGACTTGCATATTGTTGTAATGCTGGAAGCTGTACAATTGGTATTTCAAATACTAGCAAGATTACTCATGATGGACAATTTACAGCAGAGCTTACAGACAGACTAAGGAACAGAACCTGGCAATCTGTAATGAAGAAATTCACCATTAAAAACCTTATGAATCACAGGAGAACAATTATGACAGTGTCAGGAGATGAGCTTTTCAGGTCAGAAGTCACTCAAAATATGACTAGGGGAAAGCTTCCACCTCAAAGAAGAGGTCATGCTAATGATATGGATGGAGTAAAGTTTGGAGAGCTTCATTTATACATGTAGAAGGAATCAAAATCAGAGAAAACAACTTGCAAACACCCATTAGTAACTGGAATGTGAGATGTACAAAGTATGAATCTACAAAAATTACAAGTATTAATAATAAAATAAAAAATATACACATCAGTTTTTTAAGAATTAATGAGTTGAAATATACTTGTATTGGCCAGTAGAATCAGAATAATACATGGTCTATTATACCAGGAAAGACAAATTGAAGAGGAATAGTGTGGCATTAACTGTCAAAAAGGATATTTCAAGACCTACTCTGAAGCATTTATCTTATAAAAACATTTTAGAAACAGATACTTACAATCTAGATTTCACAGGTTTACAGATGAACAGGAATGTTCCCTCCTACCAATCCAAGAAATAGGCAACATCATGACTGGAGGAGAACTTACCAACAACCTACACTATGCAGATGGTGTAATCTTACCTGCTGAAAGTGAGGAGCGCTTGAAACAAGCACTTGCTGATGAAATTCAAGGATTGCAACCCTCAGTATGAATTACAGCTCAATTTAAGAAAACCAAATCCTCACAACTGGACCAAGGGGTAACATCATGGCTGTGTTAGTCCAGGAAAACTAGAGAAACAAATTCATACACATGTATATGCATATAAGAGAGTTTTACAGAAAGGGTAATTGCATGTTGAGAAAACATCCCAACCCAGTCCAGTCCGACATCATAAGTCTGATATTAGCTCATATGTCCAATACCAATCGATAAAGTCCTCTTCAGACTCAAGAAACACATGCAATGATGCCAAATGCAGAACAACCACAAGCTTATGAGTAGAAAGTCTTTGGACCTAGTGGTGTTGTAAACATATCAGCACTGGCATGGGTCTCCAAGTGGCTCCTCCAGTTCCCTAGGCCTGGGGTCTATCAGAATAGTGGCATCTGTCTAGTTATTAGAGTGTCTCCAAAGGAGTGAGAGATAGATAGTGCCTTTTGCCTCCAAAAAGGAATTACCAAATTTCCCAGAATGCTCAGAAGACCTATCCACATAGAGGTCTCATTGGCTATCTCCACTCTCTTAATCCTCAAATTGACACAAGATTAGGTGACTACCATAATCATAATTGGAAAAGTTGAAGTTGTCAAGGATCAAAAGCCATCAAAAGCTCAAAAGACATGTTGAATTAGGTGACACTGCTGCACAGGATGCATTCAGAGTGTTGGAATGCAAGAATGTGACTTTGAGGACTCAGGTATACCTGATCCAAGTGAAGAAATTTTACATTGCCTCAAATGCAAGTGAAAGCTGGACATTGAATAAGGAAGACTGAAGAAGAATTGATGCATTTACCCTGTCGTGCTGGAGACAATTGGTGAAAGTACAAAGAATGCCCAAAGATCAAATAGATCTGTCTGGGAAGAAGTTCACAGAGTGTTCTTTAGAGGCAAAGAGGGAGACCTCACCTTACATGATTTGGACATGTTGTCAAGAGAGACCAGTCCCTGGAGGAGGACATCACGTTTGGTAGTGGGATAAAGAAAAGAAAGATGGATTGACATGCTGGCTTCAACAATGGGCTCAAGCACAGGAACAATGGAGAGGATGACACAGGATTGGGCAATGTTTTGTTCTGTTTTGCACATGCTCTGGGTCAGAACCAACTCTGTCGAACCTAACAATAACCAACCCTAAGGCCTCATTCTTCTTCATGTAGTCAACCTTCTCAAACTATTCACTAAGTATACGGTTTGAAGGGTGACCTAGGGTGAAAGGCTATGACCCTGACACACTTTTTCTCATTGTAAACCATACAGTATCCCCTTCTTCTGTTTGAATGACTGCTTCTTAGTCTATGTGCATGTTCCACATAAGCACAGTGAAAAGTTCTGGAATTCCCATTATTCTCAATACTATCCATAGTTTATTATGGTCCACTGATGTCTTTCTATAGTCTATACAGCACAAGTCAATATCTTTCCTGTATTGTCTGATTTCGACCATCTGATATCAGCATGATATCCTTTGTTCTGAATCTGGCTTGAATTTCTTGCAGTTCCTCATCAACGTACCACTGCAAACGTTTTTAAATGATCTTCCACAAAATCTTACTTTCGAGCCCCGGTGGCGTAGTGGTTGTGCGTGGGACTGCAGCCCACTGGGATGGAGGTTCAATTCCCGCTCACAGGAGCAAAGGCTGGGCCTCCAACTCCCACCACCAGGGCAGTGATGCCTAAAAAAAAAAACAAAAAAAAAACAACAACAAAAAATCTTACTTTCATGTGATATTAGTGTACAATGTTCCCACACTTTGGGGGTCACCTTTCTTTGGAATGGGCATAAATCTGGACCTCTTCAAGTCATTTTGTCTAATCACTGTCTTCCGAGTTTGTTGACATAGACTAGTGAGTAATTCAAGTGCTTCGTCAGTGTTCAAATATTCTAATTGTCATTACCTCCATTCCTGGAACCTTGTTTTTCACCAATGCCTTTAGTAAAGCATTACTTCTTCCCAAAATGCCGTCAGTTCATGACCGTATGCTAACTCTCAAAATGGTCGAACATGAACAATACCTGTATATTCCTTCCAACTTCTTTTGAGGCTTCCTGCGTCATTCAAAGTTTTGCCTTCAGAATCCTTCCATGTTGCACCATAAGACTTGAATTTTCTCTTCATTTTCTCAGCTTGAGATATATTGAGTGAACTCTTCCTTTTTATGAGACACATTGCTGTTGTTTTAGGCTAATACTTTCAGTAAAGCTTGGGGTTCTTTCAGTACCATTGAGTCTTGATCATATGCTACCTCTTGAAATCATTAAATGTTGACTAGCTCTCTTTGGTATGGTGACTGTGTATTCTTTCCACCTTTCTTGAGTCTTCCTGCATCATTCAATATTTTTTCCCATTAAATCTTTCAGTATTGCAAACCAATGCCTGAATTTCTTCTTGAATTCTTAGTGTAAAATTTGATGATCATGGTTAATATCTTGTTTTTCTAACTATTGGCCTTTGTACATTTTATTATAATATTTGACTTTGTCTTCCTGAGTTACTCTGAAATTTTCTATTCAGCTCTTTGACTTCATTTCTTCCATTTGCCATAACTACTCTGGGATTCAGAGTTTGTTTCAGAGTCTCTGACATTCACTTTGATCTTTTCTTTCTTTCCTTTCTTTTTAGTGCCCTGTGCTTTCTGATGTCATCTCACATCTCACCAGGTCCTCTGTCACTAGTGCCTAATGTATCAAATCTGTTCTTAAGGTATTGAGGAAATTCAGGTGTGGTAAACTTAAGGTCATATTTTGGTTCTCTTGGACTAGTTTTAACTTTCTTCAACTTCAATTTGAGCTTACATATGACTGCTCCACAGTCAGCCCCTGGTCTGATTTAAGCTGCTGATCGTGAGTTTCTCCATTTTCTCTTCATACAAATGTTGTCGATTTTGGTTTTCCTTATCCCATCTGAAGGTGTCCACCTATATAGTCACCATTTGTGCTGTTGAAAAAAGTTTATTGGTTATGAAGAAGTAGTTGGTCTTGAAACTTTCTATCATGCAATCACCAGCTTTTTTCTATCATCGAGACCATATTGTTCAAGTACCATTCCTGCCTCTTTCCTTCAAACTTTTGTATTCCGATCATCAATAATTATCACTGTATCTTGATTGCATGTTTGGTGAATTTCATGCTGAAGATGTTGGTAAAAAATTCTTCAATATCTGCATCATTAGCTTTAGTGGTTGGTGCATATTATTTGAATAATACTTGTATTGATTGGATTTCCTTGTATATGGATAGACATCCCATCACAGTATCCTGAAGATAGCATTGTATTTCAAGATAGATCTTGAAATGTCCTTTTTAACTATGAATACACCATATCTCTTGATTGTTTCATTCACAGCATAGTAATCCATTTGGTTTTCTGATTCAATGTGACCAATACCTGTCCATTTCAGCTCACAAGTACCTAGAATATTGATGTTTATACATTCTATTTCATTTTTAATGACTTCCAATTTTCCCAGATTCAAACTTTGTGCGTGACAAGTTCTGATTATTAATTGACATTCACACGGTCTCTTCTCATTTTGGATCATGCCCTTTTCAGCAAGTGAAGGTCTGGAAGGCTTCATGCCCACAGGCTTTACTCCATTAGTATCAATAATATTGACTCTGCTTTGGGGAGCCAGTGCTGCCTCAGTCATAGGAGAGCAACTTTCAACCTGAGGGGTTCCTTTTCTGGCACTATCTCTGACAATGTTCTGCTTCTATTCGTTGGGCTTTCAGTGACTGACAACATTGAATTGCTATCTAAAAAGTTCTCAGGGGTTCATTCCCCTGAAGTAGAAAACTATTCCTGCTTTGGATTCTGTCCTGAGTGACATTGATGGAAGGTGCCATCACCACAGGAGTGACATCTCTCATACCTTTAGCATCACAGCAACACACCTGCCACACAATATGGGCAAATTGGCAGGCATATGGTGGCTTATGCAATACAAAAAGTAAGTGAGCAGAGATGGGATAAGATAGATTACCAGACACAGGGAGATCTCCCAGGACCCATGAAAGGGAAGAAGTAAGGACCTTTCTTACAAGTGACAGAAAAAAAGTCTTCCCCTACTGCTGGGGCTCTGAATTTGCACGTGCAACCACTAAACAGCGAGAAAACAGAGTTGCTTTTGTTAAAGTCTCTTACTTGCAGTATTTTTGTTATAGCTGCACTAGATAGTTAAGATAGCTACCAATAAATGGGAACATGCCAGCCCCTCCAGAAGGCAAGAGTTCCGTGGGAATGTGATCAAGGCAGCCACACCGCTGCTTGTTTTCAAGCCATTAACAGGCACGTAAGTTAATAATTAAGGTAGTTTATCTCAATACTCCCTGCTGCTTTCAGTGCTTAATTCAAATATAACGTTCCCTGACTTCTGCCAGCAGGCAAGTGGGCGAGTTTTATCAGGGAAGACAAAGATCTCGTAATGATTATTATTTTGTCTTAGGCCAAAGGTATTCTTAAGTGCTCCACTCCGCTCTCGGTAGGATCTTATCTCCGGAAGTCTCCAGAAATGAGCACCATGGCATTAGAAGATTTCTGAAAAAGTCTGCCCTGCCCCACTCCTCACACATGCTTTTTAAAAATGTAATATGGGCTGTCTCAAATCACACAAAATGTCAATTGATAAGATAGGGTGTCCGCTTTGTTTTCCTTTCAGTATCTTCCTGTTGATCTGGCTGTTCTGTGCTCCAGAGCCACCTGGTCCTAGCTGGCCGCAAAGCCCCTTAGGTGCCTGACACTGAATTCCAGTTGCACAACTCCATTATGTCTGCTAAGAACTCAGTGCTTTTACAATGCAGGTCCCCAAACGAACACTCCCAAGCAGATTGTGGAGCCCAGCAGCAGTCTGAGAGGGCCCATTTTCATTAAGTCCTTGGTGGGAGAACAGCTTATCATTTCAGAGAATTCATTAGAGCTTCTACTTAGAGTCAGTCTCCAGGAATTTTCCTACACAAGACAATGGATTGAAGAGCCAGCTGGCATCTTAAAGAGCTGTTCCTTCTCCAAACATCCTGCTTCTGGATTGAATGCAAATTGGATTCTCCAATCCAGACCTTCCTGATGTCCAAATATTTCTGATTGGGAAATACATGGAAGAGAGTGGAATGTCAAGGCACCCAAAGGCAGCATCTTCTCCTACCAGAGGCACAAACGCTTTAGATAGCAGAGGTCCCAGCCCTTTCTCAGAAAAAAAGTTACACAGCCACCCCTTGCAAAAAAATCTTTTGTCCAATACTTTATAGTTCAGAATATAGTGTAGGTATCTGCTTTAGCAGCCTTGCTGGATCACTCCAGCACCCCCACCCCCACCCCCGTGGTGGGGGCTATATCACCTGCTTTGGGAAACAAGCGCTCTAGAGATCATTTTGTGTTACTGAGCTCTCAGGGCAAGGCGAAGGAAGAACCTTTCTGAAGATAGAGTTTAATAACATCAGGCTTTCTTTATAACCAACTGGCCAGAATCATAAGTCAACTGCTGTTTTTTTTTGTGGGGCGGGGGGTCATCACTGCCCTCTGGTGGGGGTGGAAAGCCCAGCCTTGCTCCTGGAGAGCTGTTGCTGGATTTGAACCACCAAGCCAGTGGGCCACAGTCCTGCACTCGGCCACTATCCCACCAGGGCTCAGCTTCTGCTGGTTATTTGAACAAAATGTCCTGTACCTCTCAGACTTATAGTATCTCAAAGATATGGTAGCCAGTACTTTTCTATGACTAAAATGATTTTTACCATCTCAGAAGGTTGCCAAACAACATAAAGTTAACTATGACCACAAAAAAGTAAAACGTCAGCCATCAATCTAGACCCGGCAGACAAATAAGGGTTCCTGTAATGAGTTACAGTCTCAGAAACCCACCGAGGCAGTTCTATCTTGTCATATTCAGTCGCTATGAGTCAGAATCAACTAGATGGCTTGGCACGCTTCTCTCTCTCTCTCTCTCTCTCTCTCTCTCTCTCTCTCTCTCTCTCTCTCACACACACACACACACACACACCCCAACATATCTTTCTAACATATATTATTTGGGGATGATCATGATCTATCTGGAGTCAAAGGAGTGGCAGCTTTATCCACAGGGTGTATTGAAAGATGTTACTATAAAGACATGACTTATTAGAGTTGCAGGCTCTGGAGTCTGTGTCTGATGTGAACCATTGGATCCACTGCTTACTAACTGGGTAACTTTGGAGAAGTAAATGAAGCTACTGAAATCACAGTCTTCTCATCAGTAAACTAGTGAAAATAACAGTACATAACTCAACGGGTTGTTGTGAGAGAAAAAAAAATAGATGACAGAAGTTAAAAGTACTAGTGCTTTGGCCTAAGGGTCCAAATCAAATTAATTCAGATTTAGACCTCCCTGTACTAGGTTTCCAAATCTTTATAGGAACAGACAGCTCATCTCTTTCTCCTATCAAGAAGCTGGTAGGTTTGAACTGCCAACCTCGCAGTCCAACACTTCCCAAACCAAACTCACTGTCATCAAGTCAGTTCTGACAAGGCTTGGGTCTTAATCCTTAGCCATTAGTATTGTGAGTGATGGGAGAAATGAGAGAAACACTTCCCAGAAATTTGGGAATTTCAGTCTTGGAAACCCATGGGGACAGTTCCACCCTGTCCTAGAGGGTCACTCTGAGTCAGATCTGACTCGATGGCAGTAAGTTGGTTTGGGTTTTTATTGTTACTTATATAAATTAAATGGAGGCGGTGGAAGGTGCCACTGTCACAGGAGCTCAAGGCCATTTAGCAGCTACTCGGCCCGAAATGAGACTGAGGGTGCCCTCCCTCCCTCCCTCTGTTATTTGTGGACATGAACTCACAGGCCCCTCACCGACTGCGGAGCAACATGATGCTGGTCCTGCCTCAGCTCCACAATTCCCACAGCCCTCTTTATGGTTAATGCTCTGGGTTTGAGAATTCAGAGCCACGGCCACACCGAACTCCCAGACAAAGCGCACAAGCGTGGGGTTTACTCAAGAAGTAAAGAAGTTACAAGTTAAGAGGAGCAATGTTCAGCCTACGGTCGTTCAGTCAGGAGGTGTTTACAAAGGTCCTTTTACAAATGAGTAAATAGAACTCACTCTGATCGCCTAGACTCTGACTCAGAGTGACCCTAAAGGTAAGGTGACCAGACGTGCCGCTTTTTAACAATTTAACAACATCCCATGGCGTTTTAAAATTAAATATATGACAATACTATTTTTTGCATTCTGTGAACATTTTTTTTGCTCCATATAGGCCAAAATTTTAATCAAGAAACCCAACTCCCACCCCCCAGTCAATGGTGTCCCGCTGAAAATCTGGTCATTTTACCTAAAAGGCACAGGTCTTTGTGGGTTTCTGAGACTATAACTCTTAACAGGAGTATACCATATTTTTCAGATGATAAGATGCATTCTCCCTCCCCCAGAGTAGGGGGAAAACGAGGGTGTGTCTGCTGGTCTGAAGGTGTAGTACGCCAAAACATTTTAGTATACTGGTACTATTTGGTTCAGAATGTTTTTTCCCCCTTGTCTTCCTGCTCTAAAAATGGTCAGGTGTGTCTTATGGTCTGAAATATATGGGTCAATCTCCATCTTTCCCCTGAGGAATGGCTGGTGGTTTCAAACTGCTAACCTTGCAATTAACGGGCCAGTGTGTAAACCCTACACCAAGAGAGCTTCTCTCAAGCTCTTTGAAGGTGGATGCCCAAATGGCAAACCACAAGGCTGGAAGTACTCAGCTCTCGCTCTGTGGTTCAGCAAACCCAGCTCTTGAATTAAGTGCCCAGAGACACCTCAGGACACCAGCCTCTTGCCTGAAAGCGCTAAACTTTACTTGCTCTGACAGCTGGGAAGTTCACTGCTCTCTCATGCTCTGGCTCGTGGTTCGACCCCTGCTCCTGCAGCTGCTACTGCTGCTGCTGCTGCTAGTCCTCTGGAGTCAAAGCCAACCTGACACGTCCATCAACGAGGTTCACTGCCCCGGATCTCAGGGTCCGTAGGATCACTTCCACTCCCGGCTCTTGCTGAACATGAGGCCGCTCTCTTGCTTCAGAGATGGCTCATTGCACGCCCAGCAGAATGGCGATCACAGTGGATCTCTGCTAACAAGCCCTCAGAGCTGGATCATAATCCAACCGGCGTCTTCCTCCCCTCCCCACATTCTTAACCAGACCCAGCAGGAAAGCAAAGGTTGTTGGATGGGAGTAAAGAAGACTGGCTGGAAGAGCCAGTAAGGCAAGTCGATGGTAGACTCCAGACCATTGCTGCAGCCTTTTTGTGTGCCTTCCAGCCAAGGGACCTGCACTGCTTCTGGTCCTATCTTGAACACAATTCTGTTATGAGTCACAGGGTGGTTATTAGCTAATGCGCCGAAGTGGGCCATCAGATCTTTCTTCCTAGTCTGTCTTAGCCTGGAAGCTCCACTGAAGTGTCTCCCCCCCCCCCCCCCGACCCCCGGGTGGCACTATTGCTATTTGAAACACCGGGGCCATCGCTTCCGTCATGGCGATGATAAACACAAGCACAGCATTACACAACAGCTCCCACCCTAGTCTGACTTATGGTGGGCTGCCATGCTAAACCCATGAAAGACTGCCAAGAGATCTGCCAAGCATCCAGCTGGCAGTCCCAGTGAGGAAACCAGCAACGCCTCCCCACCCCCCCCCACCCCCCCCACCGCAAAGTGATTAACCAACACGTTAGCAGAAAACAAAATTTGCGCTGGCTGCCATGGTGAGTCTTACAGTAAGTCCTTCAAAGCCTTGATCAGAGAACACCCTTGGCTCCCTCCCAGTACCAAAGAAACAAAACATGTTCAAGGCCCTTTGGCCTTCCATGTGTCTTCCTCAGGCCCTGCTTCCCTAAGAAACTAGCAGTTACTGAAACTATTGAGACCTCAGGTTTCTTGATCCACCATCAATTGTTCTTCAGAGGATCTGGCAGGAAGGGATACCTGCCCCTAGCCCCTCTGTGAGGGCTCCAGGGATCTCTGAAGCAGCAGAGCCCCCCCACGTCCCCCACCCCCACCTTCCTTACAGACTTAATATGCTTAACAGCTAATGACATCTGTGCAGAGATTACACTTTATAGGGTCCAGTTTTATGGCAACAAACTCCTGGCTTCCTAAGACGCCCTTAAACAGCTCCTTATCTCCCAGAGTAAGATTCTTATCAGTGCCATATGCTAAAAGGCCTGTTCAGTTTCCAAATGACCCCAGGGAAACTTTCAGAGACCTACTCATTCATGTGTAGAGAGGAGGAGCCTGAACAGGGAGGCCAAAGCCAAGTGGGGGGACTTTCTTCCCTGTCTTCCATCCTCTATAAACCTGTCAAATGCTCAGGGTCTGGACCAAAATGACTGACACACTAGTTCTTTCAAAAGGTGACAACCCCCACACCATTTCTCTGCCTACCTTCCAACAATGTACAGTTTGAGTGTGGGAATCCTAGGGGATTGTGGGGCAACTTCAGCCAAAGTCAACGTGAAGGTTTTGCCCCTTCCAAGAGTAATGATGAGAGATATTTTGACAGTAACACTTGTGTTAAAAGGGTTTGCCTTTGGGGGCCTGTTGTTGATGTTTTTCACCATCTAATTAAAGCCCCAAGGATTCTGTCTTGGATGAAGTGCAGTCAGAATGCTCCTTAGAAGCAAGGAGGGCAAGACTTCATCTTACAAACTTTAGCCATGTTATGGGCAGAAACCAATCCTGGGGAAATGGCAGCGTGCTTGGTAAAGAGACAGACCCCAAAAGGAAGCTCCTCCACTAGCTGCAGTAACACAGTGGGCTCCCCCATAAGGACCACTCTGAAGATGGCACCAGGTCAGACACTGTTCCGTTCTGTTGTGCCTGCGGCTCTCCGAGTCAGAACTGGCTCAATAGGACCTAACACCACCCAACACGATCCCCAAGGATGAGCCAAGGGGGTGTCGTTCTTGTTGTTGTGAGCTGGTGGCAAGTTGGGTCTGGCCCAGGGGGCTTCACAGACAACGGAAACCAACACTGCCAGAAGCGACATCACTTCCACAGTTGCCAACACATGGGAGCTCATTGCTGTGGCCCCTGTGCTAGTCCATCTCACTGTCCATCAGATCCTCCTACACTCGTTGCCCATTCTCGGAGCCTCCTCCGGTCCTTCTGATTCCAGGTCCAAAGGAAGCTAGCCAGGTAATGTCCTCTTTTCATCCATTGGCCATTTTTGGTGGGGAGTAGACCAATCGGTCTTTCGTCCTAGTCGGTCATAGTCTGGAAACTCCTCTGAAGCCGATCCACCAGGGGTGACACTGCTGGAGTTTGAAAGACCTGGCCCAGCTTCCAACAGTAACACAGAAGTTACCACTGCCCAATAAACAGGCAGACTGGTGCTGGACGTCAACTCCCCTGCCTCCCTTCTGCCAATATGGCAAGGGAAGTCCCAATTGAAGCGTCAGGCAGTTTCACACACGGTGTGCACAGTGTTTGGTACAGTTTAGTGCCATGGCAGGCACTAAAAGCACTCTTTCTCAGTGGCATCTCTAGATGTGATTTTCATTCCCCGCCCATAGTGTCATTAACTCCCCACGGACTTTCTGCCATATCAGACTGCACCTTACCTGTAGTGATGTCTATTTTCAATTGTAGTCATCCTATCCTACGTGATATGTACAGTTGCAAATTGCTTAAGTGTAATCTTTCTTAGGGTATGCAAACACTAACAATAAAATCATTCTATAGCAATTTTTCCACATTGAATTACAAGCATTTCTAACTGAATGGGAATCTTTAAAGTTTGTCTTCCTTTTTCCTTTATTTTTTGGGGTTTTTTTTTTTGTGGCATCACTGCCCTCTGGTGGTCCTGGGAGCTACCCAGCTTTGCTCCTGGAGAGCTGCTGCTGGATTTGAACCGCCAAGCCAATGGGCCACAGTCCTGCACTCAACCACTACACCACCAGGGCTCAGTCCCTTTTTCTTTTAATTATAGCTTTAATCTCAAAAATATTGCTGCTATAGGTTCTCCAATAAAAGTTACCACAATATTGTAATGAAGAGACCAGGAAAGTTGACAAAAATCAATGACTATGAAAAACCGGGCAGAAATGAATCAACAGCACGGGGGCAACATGCATGAGGAGGAAACCATGAAACTCAGAGCATCATTATAATTGCCGTATAATGACAGCACTGACCATAGTGCATTAGAAGGTTCAGAGAGCTAATTAGCATAGAACGTTAACCTTATCAGTACAAGTAAGCTGGACGTATTGAAAAAATATTTCAGTTGTTATCACTAACTACAGGGATATTTTTATTGTAACAATAATAAACATCTGCTCAAGCAGGGCCTTGGTGGGTTACACACCGAGCTGCTCATCACAAGGTCAGGGGTTCGCACCTACCAGTTGCTCCTCAAGAAAAATGAGATGGTCTACACTTGCAAAATTTTAAATCTTGGAAGCTCAAAGGGACAGTTCTGCCCTGTTCTAGAGGGTGGTGATGAGTCCCGTCCATCTCAATGGCGGCGAACTCATTGGTTTGTTTTGGATAAAGCCATGCACAACAAGTTTATCACCAGCTATTTTGGTGTCACCACCGCCCACAGGGTCACCCAGGGTGGTCCAGATATGCCTTGTGGCCCCTTAGTGACGCCACTGCCCCTTAGAACCATTCTGTTAAAGACACTGCACTAAGCAAACCTCTTGAGTGTTTGGAGAAGGGCAGCAGGTTAGCAATGAGCAGGAAATGCCTCCTGTGGGAAGAGCCTGGGAGCAGGAGGGACAGTGCCTGTGTCACTTTCCAGCCAGTGACTCACAGGGCGATTTTCCTGCTGAAGGAGACTGGGCTCCAGCTCTTCAGCCGTGGTGTCTCAGCTCCTCTTCCTGTTGCCATTCGGTCCAAGCCCCTGGGAGTGGGGTGGGGGGGTGGGAAGAATCCGGAATCTGCAGTTCACAGCAAAGACAGAGAGGTATTGTGTATATATGAGGGCATCATCTTTAGAAGTGGCTATTTTGAAAAAGCAACAAATGATCATGGTTCCCTGGCCCTCAGAAGAACGTGCTGATCTCTCAGCAATGCCCACAGTGACAGTTTGAGACTTGAACCCAGGCTTAGCGCTTCTTGGTGAAGGACAAGTAAGCATGGTGCATTCTTTCTCACGGAATCATAATAGTAAGCCAGACATTTACTGAGCGCTCTCTCTCTCCCAGTCCCTCAATGAAGAGCTTTCCATTCATTCTTCTATGTAACCCTTACAAAGACTTTATCACGTGTGTCTCTTAGTGTCTCCTTTGTATAAATGCAGGGATAGAAGCTCACCCAGACTGATTGACTTGCACACCATCATGCAACTTGCAAGTTGTGGGGTCAGGAATTGAATAGGTTCCTGTCTCATGAAAGGAGCCCTGGTGATGCAGAGGTTAAGAACTTGGTGGCTAAGTCAAAATTTGGTGTTGGAAGCTACCAGCTACTCTGAGAGGAAAAGATGTGTCCATCTGCTTTGATAAAGATGGACAGCCTAGGAAATCCTAGAGAATGGTTCTACTCTGCTTTACCAGGTCCCCATGACTCAGCATGGATTCCACAGGGAGTTGGGTGAGCCTAGTTTGTCTTCTTCGAAAGCTCACCTTCTTGGTCTCTAATATTTGAAATTGGGAGTTACCTGTTCCAAGTGTGGCTCTGATTCTTTAATTCTCCTCGTAACATCTCACAGAACAATCTCCATTGACTATGGTGAGGGAAGACTGCAGGGATGGCCACTCCTCTGGTTTCTCTCCCGGGATCTACCTCTTTCTTTAGGGATGATGGCAAGAGGCTACAGCATGTTCCTTGGGAACCTTTCCATGGGGAGTTAATAGCATTGAGTACAACAAAGGAGAAAATACTCCAAAATTGATCGTGGTAATGACTGTACCAATCTTCTCGGTAGAACTGATCCATTGAATTGCCTGATAGGTGGATTATGTACCAAACTTTTTTGTTTGTTCCTTTGTTTTTCATTGTCATTGAGTTGATTCGGATCCATGGTGACCTCGAGGGCACAGAGCAGACCTGGACTCCACAAGGTCACTGGGAATTGGAATCTACCCAGTGGTAGTGATTTTGGTTTGGGATCTTTTGGTCACCTTTTGGAAACAGACCACCAGACCTGTTTTCTGAGATTTCTCAGGGTGGCCTCAACCTGCCAGTCTTTCTGACTCTCCCCTCACCTTTCACGAAGGAGATTCCAGTTCAATTTCCAGCCAAGGTATCTCAGAAGCAGCCAGTACCCATTTGACAGTGAAGTTTTGGACATTGCAATGATGCTGAACAAGTGGTCATCAAGCTTCTGGAAATAGAACCAGGGACACCTGATGGATTACATGGTCTAATGCACCATGTCAAGGGTTGCTATGAATTTGGGGTTAGTTGATGGCCGCTGACAACTACCACTTTTATGTCAGACTAGCTGGCAGCTTGCCATTGTGCCTCTTAGTGTGATTATCAGAATCCTGGTGGGTCTGAAGAGTGTGGAGAGATTAGGGCAAACTCTTTCCTTTATTCTCCACATATACATCTAGTTACACAGCTTAAACTCCCCCAAACTTCTTTGGAAACTCCACTATATATTGAAAATATTGTCAAGAAAACTCCCTAAGATTTAGTCTTTTCTTTTACCCTTGCTGGTATGAAGAACAGCTCGTGTGCCAAAAGCAATTTGATGAGAGACAATTGGCTAAAACTCTATTCAGCAAATGGCCTCTTTTATAATTCCATCTCACAATCATTTTACTGCATGTCTACTCTTGTCAAAAGGAACCCAGGGTTATCACTTCTCAGCTTGTTGGTTAAGATCAAGTGTAAAAGGAGGTCACTGGTCAGAAGGGTAAGCATTGTGCTGCTAGTCCCAAAGTCAGCAGTTCAAACCCACCATCAGCTCTTTGGGAGAATGATGAGGTTGTTTGCTCCCCAAAAGCTGGATAGTTTCAAATATTCTCTCTCTGTATCGAATCGTGAGGGGTCTGAATTGACTTGAAGACAGTGGACTGGATTTGGTTTTACTACTTACTACCAACTCTAGATGCTGGTGAGAAAGCCATGAACAAAGTCAACAAATATCTCCATCCTGATGGAGCTCAGTTTCTCATATAATGGGATTGTCCCAGCCACTTTGGAGTTCTACTGATTCCTTGTGAATATGATTTTTAAGTTTCCAATACTTGTGTATTCTTTTTATCATGCCTCAATTGGCACATGTGGCTTAATTTCGCATTTTCAGGACTCAAGAAAAAAATTAGTATTTCGTAATCAAATCACACATGGATGTGATTTCTTTGGACCCTTCTGTAGAAGTTTTATTAGTGGCAAATATGTGACGAGCTTCAAGAAGTTTGTGGGAAACTTTCATTATTTTCCAATTCCATCTTTCCATGAACCTTTTGACGTCTCCTCATATCATGTAATAATATGTGAAAAGTGACTGAAAATGAGTCAAGAGAAATGATCAAATATTCAGTGGGAAGTTCAATCTGTGTTGCTAAATTTTGGTGGGGGGAACACTGAATATTTCATAAAATTCTATTTGGAAGACAAAGTCCATGAAATCTTCCCACAAACATTTGATATAAATTGCCATACATTTTAGAATCACGTTTAATGACTTTGGCTTAATGAGAAACCCTGGTGGGTTACCTGTTATGCTGCTAACTATAATACCAGCAGTTCAAATCCACTACTCACTCCTTGGGTGACAGATGAGGGTTTCTCCCTCAATAGATAATTACAGTCTCTGAAACACACAGGGCCAACTTTACTCTGTCCTGCAGGGTCACTGTGCACTTAGGTTATTTTTGTTTATTTAAAGGTTTGGTGAGTTAGTCATCAGGCAAACTGATCTTTAACAAGCTGATTTTTAGTAAGTTTACCATTGGCTAAGGGAATTGAGAAATTGGTATTTGTTAACCAATTTATAATCAATGCTACTGATAGCCCTGCATTAAAAATTTGTACAGAAAAAAAATCACATTAACTTATTTAATTTGGCCTTTGAATTATCACCTCTGAGTTCTTTCTGAATTCTCACCCCGTCCATCTCCTTACTATCTTCCCAGACACCTGTCACTCAAAATAATTGTCCCCCATATCAGTGAGATCCATTTGAAAGTCTTAAAGTGAACTAGAGAAACTTGTATGACCCATTGAAGATTTGCTTCCACTTTTTAAAAGTAAGTTAGCCAACAGTCTTTGGGAATTAGAGCTAGTCCAGCTAAACACACAAACACCACCACCATAATCACAATAATATAAAAATCTAATCGTTGATGAGGAGCCTGGTTGGGTTGCAAGGGCAGCCCTTTGAAACCAGCACCCGCCCCATGGGAGAAAAGTGTTCCACGTAGGTAAAGAGTTACAACCTCCGGAACCCACAGGGACCTAGCCTGTCTGTAACCCAGGGGACCCACCTGGTTCGAGAGGGATGCTATGAGTCTGGAGTCAGAACTGGCTCTCCGCAGTGAGTGCAAATCTCTGTTGCAATTGCTAGACTTTCTTCTGTAGTACCTATAGACAGCTTATGACCACCCAGGCTTCCTTTAGTCCCATGTCAAACCCTTTGTATCACCTACGGATATGGCTGCTATTCAAAAAGGTGGAAGTTCATATTCACCCAGAGACACCTCAGAAGGTAATTTCTCTCGAATCCTCCACTCCCACCCACCCCCCCCCAAAAAGAAAAAGAGAAATTAATGATTTAAAACCCTATAGAGGACAGTCCTTCTCTGACATGCACAGGAGAACAGTGGGTCGGAACGCTAAAGCAACTGATTTATGACAAGGGCTAAACAAGCTAAAGCACAATGAGCCCAGTCAGTACGACCTCACCGTGAGTTCCCTTCTCAGCCTGCTGTGGTCTGAGCAACTGCAGAGCTACTAGGAATGTCGATCACCAGGGAAGAGGAACGTATCATCAAACTGAGATCCAGAAGATTGCAAAAATATATGATTTGACTTATGCTAACATTTGTTTGTCCAAAGGATTTACTCACGGGCACTTTTTTTTAAGTGAGTATTGCTATTACAATCTGGAGGTCAAGCTGCTAACTCCAAGGTCAGCAATTCGAAAACACCGGCCATTCCTCAGGAGAAAGATGAGGCTTCCTACTTCCACAAAGAGGTATAGCCTTGGAAGCCCACAGGGGCCGTTCTACCCCCATTTGATAGAGTGGTTATGAGTCAGAATCGATGTGAAGGCAGCAGGTTTGGTTCAGAGTAGTAGTCAATAATTCTGCAAGATCTGGCTCCGGGATGGGTTCTGGCACGACATTCTCTTGTCACCCTCTTCAGTCAAAGAAACACAAGCATTCGTTTCTCCACTCCAAAAGATTACAGAAACCAAAGCCAGACAGAACGCTGAAATCCACTAGTGAATAAGGCGATAAGAAAAGAACAAGGATTCTCTCTCTCTCTCTCTCTCTCTCTCTCTCTCTCAGAGAAGCTGAATAACATGAAGAAAGCAGCATGAAGACTGGGGAAGGCTCACTAATTATCTGAGATACGTTCACCGTAGAACTGTGCTCAATGAAAACAAACAAGACTTGAAGCCCATACTGACGCCGATCAAAATCTAAAGTCTTCCCTCAGATGCCATCCCCACATAAAGAGACAAATACTCACAGATAGGCTGCTGGAGACCGGGGCCACTTTCCTTGTCCTGGTACGGTGCTCTCTGGACAGCTTATCTACAGCCTTTTCCTTGCTGCCTCTGGGTTCCCAGGTTCCATTTCGTTCTCTCTGGGCCAGTGAATGGAATGTTCCTAACAGGTGAAGTTATTTCTGCTCAACCGAGATGCCTGCACCAGGATCCCATTAAAGCTCTACTGGTTCCAGGTGCCCTGAGGGCTTTGCAGGGTCATTCCTGGGTCTGTATCCCTGGAGCTGCCCATGAACGCAGGCAGTACCTTTAACCTCAATCAACTTTCCAGAATTTATTTCACCTAGAATGTTACTTCCTGAAGAAGAAACAAAAGACCAAAGGAAGCAAAACTAGACTGAAAACCTTCTCCCCGCCATTTTTTGGTTGTAGTGTTATCTGAAAGCTGAAAGCTTCAAACCTTTAGGGTATGAGGTATGCTGCCACCAGTTCTGGGTTAAGTATACTGACCATGAGTTCTACAAAATGTGGCATAGACTAGAGATGAGGCTGAAATAAAATTTACAATGAACATTTTCTCTTCATTAAAAATATTTAAACCTCTGCAAAGAAAGAAAAGAAAAATAGGTTTAGTGAAACTGCTCATTTAATGTTGTTGGCTTTATTTGGCGGGGGTAGGAGGGTGGGGGCTGGGGGGGTTGTTTCTCCCCTCAGGGATGAAGAAGCTACAGAAAGCATTGCGGTTGTGTGGTAAAAGGCCAGGAATGGAAGTACGTACAACATGGTGTCCTGCCAGTGGTATGAGCTTGCTCTATCCAGCACAGTCTTCAGTAATCCCCGTCTTATCAGCAGTCTTCATTAGAATTCTTTGCCCCCACCCCCACCCCCCTCATCCAGAGTCCTTATCTCCGAGTCAGCCCTCTGCCGGTGCTGGTTTCTTTGACTACTTTAACTCCAGCACTTCGGGCCAACTTGGCTGTTACATTTCTCTTTCCTACTTGCTTTTCCCAGAGAGGCCTCCCCTCCCCTCCATTCTGATCCAAACCAGAGCACCTAACTTGATTTTACCATTTTAACCTCTTTCTCTGAGAAACGTCCTCCATAACCCAGCTAAAACTTCCTCCAAAAGATTTTCTTTCACAAAGAAGCTACAGAGTCTCACTTCTGTCTGCATCCTTGCAGGGGAGAGATTCCTTGGGGAAATGCCACCTTATAAAAATCAGTTAGAACATTCCTTTGAGATGGGCTTTTGGGGGGACAGTGCATAGGTGTGTCCACTGGACTTAGAGGAGAACCCCCAAGCCCTAATCCAGAGACTACCCATCAATTATGACTTAGAATATAGGACGTTTCTGAGGCTGTACACCTTTCTGGGAGCAGAGAGCCGCATCCTTCTCCTAGAGTGCAGTTGGTGGGTTCAAACTGCTGGCCTTGCACTTGGTAGCCTCATGCACAGCCCACTATGCTCTCAGGGCTCTTTCATGTATGTCTCAAAGGCTCAAACCCTTTCACTAGAGGACATTTTAGTCTCTGAGTGACAAACATCTGTGCGAGAGGTAGATACTCTATGGGGAGACAGGGAAGTGGAGGTTCAAATGAGCCAGTTTGAGGGGTTTGTGAACTCTTCTTTGTCTCTGTCCTCACTTCTCCTGTGATGCAAATGATGGGGAAAGGAGGACTGCTGGGCAGAGGAAGGTTAGAGAAGGTGGGCAGAGAGAGAATGGAGGTTAGAGAAGGCAGGTAGAGAGAGAGAAAGAGAGAGAGAGAGAGAGAGAGAGAGAGAGAGAGAGAATAGAGGTTAGAGAAGGCAGGTAGAGAGAAAGAATGGAGATTAGAGAAGGCAGGTAGGGAGAGAATGGAAGATAAGACTTGGAGGAGGTGGCTGGCGTGAAGGCTGTATGATTAGAGGAGAGAGTATGAAGAGGGAGAGAGAGGTGCCTTCCTACAAACACACCACATGCCTCACATTAAAGCTCTGGAAATAAGACCATGCAGGAAGCACTTTAAAAAGCCACAAATTGCTCTTCAATACAAGGGCAAATGAGGAGAGAAAAGAAGCTAAGAACAAGAGCCATGGAATACAGGGGAGAGTGGGGAGGGCCAAGCCTCCCCTCCTGTCATCTGTCTGAGGCCCAGAGAGCATTTCTTTATAGAGTGTGAAGCTGCCCCTGAATCCAAATTCCAGGGTTGGAAAGAAGGCCAGAGGCGGCTGCTGCGGAGGGGAGCAAATGAAAGGCTTTTCCATCTTGAATGTGGAGGAAATACTCTATGTTTTTAAATGCCAGGTCTTCTCTTTCGCCCATCCCTTTGCTGGAAGGCGCTGTAATACATGTAAGAGATACGGAACTCTTCCCCGCCACCTCTGATGTCTAGTTTCACAAGGACTGTCAGAAGACCCTGGTTGACCCATCTGTGAATGCTGATTTCAGGAACCACAATCCTACCCCACTCCTACTCCACCACCACCCTCAACCCTACCTCCTCCCCACCTTCCCCCACCCCACCCCCCCAACTATGCAGAAGACTTCCAGAAAGATTGCACTTGACAATGGATCCCGAACAAAAAGACAAAGCAACCTCACTGCCGTAGGGCCGATGCCAGCTCACAGTGACCCTACAGGACCGAGTGCAACTGCTCTTGGGAGTTTCTGAGCCTGTCACGTTTTATGGGAGTGGAAAGCCCAGTCTTTCCCCCCTGGCTGGTGGTTTTGAACTTCTCCCCTTGCCGTTTTTAGCCAAACTTATAACTACTAAGCCACAAGGGCTCCTAGGGACCAAGGATCCAATTACGAGTTCCCTGAGCAGGGTGGAAAGGAGAGGCGCAGTCTGTAAGTCACAGGGCCATAACGCCCAAGCTGCTGGATGACCAGACATTGAGATTCCCCAGCTCGCCTCCTGTGAAGAACCCTCGGATGCTATCAAAGAGAGAACATTTAGGACTATATTTGGGTTTTTCGAAAGACGGGGAAGACCGTTCTACATAAGATTTTTTTTTTTTTTAATGTAGAAGCCATTTTTTAAAAGAGAGATTTGACTAGCTGAGCATTTCGGAAGCTTGTATTGTAAACCGCCACAAAGTCTTGGGTTGGTTGGGGCTAGGTGCCATCAAGTTGGAGAACGAAAGCACTCCATATACAACAACCCGAAATGCTACCCGGTCCTGTGCTAACCCTATCCTGGAGCCTGGGATCCAGTGGGTCTCCACTGGCTGAGTTTGGGAAGCAGATCCCCACGCTCGTCTTCAGAGCCCAGCTTATTTTGGAAGCTCCGTTGCAACTTGTTCAGTCTCATCGCCGCAAGTGGTGATAGACCAGTGGTAGCCGTGCATGAGGTCCACAGGCTGGGACTCGAACCCAGGACTCCCACCAGAAGACGAAGATTCTGCAACTCAACCTGTACTGCATCCACTCGTTTGATCACTGCACTCCCTGAATGCAGGCAAAATTGATCTTTCAAGATGGCAGTATGGGAGCTGATGGTCGGTAAACGACCTTCCTGCCATCAGGCGATTCCAACTCCCAGCAACTCCTACAGAACTGAGTCGAACTTCCCCTGTGGGTTTCCAAAACTGTACCCCTAGAGGGGAATGAAAGGCCTCGCCTTTCTCTCTTGGGGCAGCGGGTGACATAGAACTAGTAACCCCCTGGTTAACCGCCCAACACGTAACTCACGAAGCTTCCAGGGCTCCTGATGTCCCAATGCAGTAACTGCTGGGTAGACCCATCAGGAACTAGCAATAGCCTCCTGCACCATGGCTGGTGATTCTCAGAGGCACAAGGGCAACTGAAAGGCCATGGATGCTGTTAGGATTACTTACCACGTGCCTCACAGACTCCAATCCCACTGTCATCGGGTCTACACGAGCTCTTCGTAGTCCTCCATAGGGGTTCTGAGGCTGTACATCTTTAAGGAAGCAGACCATTGCATCTGTCTCCCTCGAAGCAGCTGGCCGGTTTGAACCATCCACCTTGCAGTGAGGAACTCCTTGCTCACCCCACAGCGCCACCAGGGCTCCCTAACAGTATCCCAAGTACTCATAACTCATGCGCATGTGCAAGTGTCTGAATCCTTTGTGTGCATAAGAGGAGAGTGGGGAGGAACGACACCTAGTCAGGAATTACTTATCCTCAAAATCCTAGTGATGATATCGTCACAATGACCCTTCACTACAAATACACTTGTGGACTTGTATAGGCTCGTTTTACTCGGATGTCTTCCAGAAGGGGAACAAAGGAAGGAGCGGGGACGGAAACCCATCATCCACCCCCCACCACGATACAGGAGCAGGCACTGTTCTGTTCTGCTGGGCCCTGATTGGGGTGCTCTGGGTCGGAACCGACAATGGCAGCTCACATCAGCACCCCTACTTCCTCAAGGTGCTCAGTTCTAAAGGGCATCCCCTCCATTTTCAAAGTGAGAGAAATGAACGGCACCGCAGCCCCGCCTTGGACAAGGATGTCTTCGATCTTTTCAATGTTATCTTTAATAAAATGGCATCGACTGGTGGGAAGCATTATGGCCGTTGTTATGCTACATAATACTGATACAAAATGTGAATGGTACAAAGTTCATTATATATATAATATAGGGTTTTAATATATTACATTTGTTTCTACATAAACAGACTATAAATAGATGTGCCATAGCATGATTTATAGTCACGGTTCCCAGCATCTCACACTATGGTACCAAACGATACATACAATTTTGTGTGTTTAAAGGAAAGAAGAAGGGCAGGAAGAAAATAGCTTTACATGTTAAAAGTCTAAATAATACAAGAGATGTTGTTAGAACTTTGGTTATAAAGTAAATTTGAAATCTGGCTAATAATCATTCAGCGAGTAAACAAACCAAATCAGTTCTTTTGTTAGACTGTAAAGGCCAAACAATAAGACACAGGAGGGGCAGGGGGTGAGGTGGTGGGTGGGGACAGGGGGCCAAAGGGTGACTCTCCTTCCAGAAGCTTCCACATCAGAGCTTCGACATGGAACCCACTGCAGTCAGTCTCAGCCCCATCACAATACCAACTGATCGGTGGGCATTCATCCCAAAGAAACCTGAAGCTCCCGGTTCTGACGGCCAGAACTCGTCCACAGGACAGGGATGTGGGTCTGAATGTCCTTTCCTTGTGGCCTTCTGAAGAAAGGACCGGACTGGGAGACAAGAAGCCAGAACTGCATCATTTCCTTCCTGGGGCTCAGCCAGGAGACACGTAAAGGCCGGAAGGAACTCTCATTAGGAGTCGGAAACAGCACAAGGAACTCGCATTGAGCCCAAGTGGGAAGAGCACGCAACCTTGTAAGAGCAGTCACTTTGTTGGAGGCCTTGACATCTCCTCCAATACGTCCACTTCCACCAGGGCTTCGCCCGACGCATCTGCAGGCCGCAGGACTCTCTCTCGCAGCAGACCCACACCTTCTTTTCGCTCTCTCCCCATCCCATCCTGCGGTTGCGCCTGGGCACAGAACCCGCTTCTTACTCGGAGCTTCCCGGCTGCGCTCAGCTCTGCGTCAACACCCGAAGCAATTGCATTGTCTGGTGGTCCACGGCAACTTTGTTGAGGATGAAGCCCCGTCGTGGGCTTTTGGCATAATCTATGATGAGACCCAGAGTTGGGGCAACAAAACCGCTTTGCAGACGATTGGAAAGGAGAGGAAGTTCAACACTGGGAAAAGAGACCTTGGCATTCTTGGTTCACAAACAGCTGCTCGGGAAATGCTGGGGGCGTGGGGGGTATCTGGCTCCCTGCAGTTGAGTTCCTCTTTCGGAAATGACAATCAAATGTGGCTACTTCCGGGGGGTGGAACGAACGACACTCGATGATCTGAGCAGCACCTCTCATGGGATTTCCAATCGACAGGGTGGGGTGGGGCGCACGCACGCGCACCCCCCCTAGACGGGAGGAGAGATGAGCGTGGTACCGGAGTCCGACAGGAGCATCTGCATGGGCCCGCCAGCGTGGGGCCCCATCTCCACCCGCTTTAACAGTTCCGCCTCCTCGCCGGAGTATGCTGTCGTGTCTGTGTCGTCTGAGTGGTACCCAGACTGGTAGCCGCTCGTCTGGTTGGAGCCTTCAGAAGCCACCGACTCCTTGCTCTTGCTGGGCAGCAGTCCACTGTGGAAGAAACGGCAGCTGATGAGTTGTGGGAAGGCAGGCGGTGCTGGCTTCTTAGTGCCAACCCCAACCCCTGAGCCCCAGCCCCTGCCGTGGAGCCAGGATGGACCCACGGTGACCCCAGGCGCAGGCAGAGCGCAACTGCACTCCAGAGGGGTCCCAAGAGTATGACCTTTGGAGAGCGGGTCTTTTCTTTTGAAGTACCTTGGGGTGAGTCAAGCACATGACACGTTGCACAGACCAGGGACTCCATCCATCCTCAACTCAGGGCAAACTGTACTCACTCTGCCTGGCGTTAATCAACATGGGGGGGAGGGGGGTGGGGGATCTCTGGCCGATTTTCAGGTATTGGCATAAACCGGCCAGTTGGAAAGAAGTCCTCTTATTCAGCTCTGAGTCTTTCAAGCTCCATGGGAGATGAAAGGCAGCTTTCCTGCCTTTGCAAAGGCTCCAGCCCATGGGAGATTTTTATGGCCTTGCAGACAGACACACTCCTATGCAAGAATCTGGAGCCAAAGAGAGTCTTTCTCAATATGAAAGGGAACGAGGATGCCCCGCAAGTGCCCTGCGCCCTCCCCCACACTGCCAATTAGCAGACGACAAGGCGCGTGTGTGGTGTTCATGAAGTCCTGGAGCAACTCTAAACTGTCATAGCTGGAAGCTGGTGTGCAGTCAAGCCAGACATGTCAGACCTGGCTTTCCAAACCACATTCTTTGGAAGGACTGAGGATCTGGATCAGTCGGCAGCAACGAGGAAATGTTTTCAATGGCAAGAGACTCTGACAGATGGTGATCATGGCTGAGGCTTAGCCATCGGGGCCGTGTTGACCCCACACCTCAAGACTGAAACTTTTCAAGTCATTCTGAGGGTTGGGTTCTCTGAAAGGGTCTTTTAACCCTAATTAACTTCTACGGAAAATATTTTAACTAGGTTCATATAGATGGGTGAAAAATGATTTCAAATCAACAGAAGTGCAGTTTTTCTTTCAATCTAACCCTCCACAGAACTAGTTCAGTGTCTCCAGAAATGACGCGATGGCACACACACAGGACCCCCTAGACCAAACCTATGGCCACCGAGTCCATTTGCCATATAGCGATTCTTTCAGGCGGAGCAGAACTGCCCCTGTGGGTTTCTGAGGCTGCAGATCTTTAGGGGAACAGGCAGCCTCGTCTTTATCCCTCAAAGCTGGGGTTGGGGGGGGGGGTACTGTTTGTAGCCTTGTGGTTAGCCACCCAGTGTAAAGCCCACCATATCACTGTAATCACTCATGAAATACTTTTTTGAATCAATCAATAAAACATGATTAGATCTCACAATTTCTTATCTTGGCTCTTCAAACTGGAAGCATACACAGCAGCACGTTATAATGTTTTCTTTCTCATAAGAATCACTCAATTATCCATAAGTGTTCTCCTTGAGGTAACATCAGGTCAAGGTTGACCCATGGCGGTTCTCGCTCATAGCGAGCATATAGAGCAGAGACTGTCTCTGGGACTGTCCAAGACTGACTCTCTATAGGAAGACAAACCTTCGCCTCCTCCTGAGCAGCAGCTGGTAGTTTTGAATAGATGACTCTGTAGTTTGCATCCCAAGATAGAACCCACCATGCTAACGGGACCTTTAATTGGAATATAGATAGATCAAACCCTTCTCTAGTCTTACCTAATAGTCAACCCTTTGCAAATTAATCCATATTCCATGCTGTTTATAAATGCAGATTTCCCCCTGGCTGATTTGCTCAAAGTAAGCACACCTATCCAAAGCAACTGGAAATTTCTACTGAGCCACCGTGAAACAATTAGATCCAAATTAAACTTCTTCCCGTAGATAACTCTGGAATAGTACAGCCAATCATACACAGGGATCCAAGTGAATGGATGTTGACTTACTTACATATAGTATTTCTGAAGTGCTGATTAATGTACAAACTTGAAAATTATTCAGTGGCCACGATGACTTCAACCATCTCAATAACATTAGTGATCACAGGCAATGGCATCGATAGCTTCAGATGCCTCTTGGTATCCCGCTTGGCATACAAACCCATACTCAGAAATCCCCTAGCTTTCATTCGTTCTCACAAAAGCCAATGAGATCGCTCTTTTATTTCTGATGATGTTTCAGGCGTGCCATTGGATGTCTTTGCTGGCTGTGTTCCCATTGTCTAGTCGATCGGTGGGATGCTCATCTGCCCAATCACACTGAGAACAACTCTGCCCTTGCGTTGGAAAGTCTGAAATCTCCACTGAACTCTGACTTCTCTGTCTGGCTTACCTAAAGGATGGAGCTAATTTGGTTCTGTCTTCCAAAGTTTTCAGCTCTTCTGATGCAAGAACCATACCACTGTCCGTCTGGTTGTCCTTGTTAAGAGACAATTGAAAATGGCACTGTTGATGAGTGTGTACACTACAACCAATTAGCTAATCAAGATGATATCTTGTTATATATAAATCATTTTATTGGGGGCTCATGCAATTCCCCTCACGATCCATACACACATCAATTGTATCAGGCCACATTTGCACCCTTGTTGCCATCATCACTCTCAAAACATCCTCCTTCCCCTTAGACCCCCAGTGTCAGCTCTCTTAATGTCTGTTTCCTTTCAAGTCAATTCCGACTCACAGAGAACAGAGAGATAGATTGGCCTCTGAGGGCTTCCCAGGCAGAAGCCACATGGGAGCTGATGGCCATGTCTTGCCTCCCAGAAGGCCACTGATGGGTTTACACTATCAACCTTTGGGTTAGCAGCTGAGCACTTAACCATTGTGCCCCCTGGTCTCCTTAATCCTTCTGGGGGAGATAAATGTATGCAAGCCAGGCCTGGTGTAAGCACCAGCTGCCTCTAAAAGGAGATGGTGGTCTGGGGCAAGAGACGGTTTTAGGAAGGAGCTGCTGAGGAAACCCAATTCCAATCTCTTTTCCCCATACTACTCTTTGCTCTTGAATGGCATTCAGGATAAAAGGAGACTCTCTTGAACCTTGAACCAGAGTATTTTCTAGTGCAAATAACAAGGGGGCCTGATCAATTCCACCCGCCCCCCCCCCCAGGTTATCCCATGGCATTCCCTGTCAGGACAGCCTATAATGAGGTTCCAAGACTCTAATACTCAGGCTAATATTTATCTAGCTAATATTTCATCCTCTGTATTATTTCTAAGACTAGTTTTAAAAGATGTACTTACATCTGGGATTACTTTTACTTCTGGTTCTTCCAACGGGATGTCTTCAAATGTTTTGACACTCACAGGCCGGCTCTTTCGCTTACTGTTCTGTAGATATTGACTGCAAAAGAACCAATATTTATATTTTAGTGGTGGGACATTTGGCTGCAGATATCCCAAGTGATATCGAAGTTCATTATCTTGCAACCACAAGTTTAATACAGGCCTTCCAAACATCCTTTGGAAAAAGCAAAACAAAGCAAAACAAAATCGTTCTCCGGTAGCACACTTTGGAAGCTTCATTTCCTGTGGAAGCCCATTTTAAAGTATAATGTCAGTGAGAGGCCTGGAGGAGTCTTGTTCTTTTGACTCAGACTTCTGAGGACCAGCGCGGGACAAGAGACATCTCCAAACAAAATGATCAGCTGCCTCTTTCTAGACTTTCTCATTGCAGGTGATTCTCACATCAAGCTATGGGCACAGGAATGGGTGTTTCATATGTCCCTGGCCGACTACTAGAAAGGATGTTAGAGAATGTTCACAGAGCAAGCGTTCAATAAAAGAGGAGCAGAAGAAACACCATTGGGTTTCACTCAAGCCTGCTGAACCCAACCATGATCCGAAGACAATCTCCTCTTTCTGCGGTTAATCAAGACTCGGTGTGCATCCGCTAAAGAGCCCTGGTGGTGTGGTGAGCAGTTACATGCTCAGCAGCTGACTGAAAAGTCAGCAGTTTAAATCCACTAGCCACTCTGCTGGAGAAAGAGGAGGCTTGCTGCTCTCACAGTTACAGCTTCTGAAAGCCCCAGGGGCCCTTGGACCCTAGAGGAGGAATCTACACCATGGCAAAGTTTTGGTTGGCGCGTGAGGAAGAAGTGGGCTGAGATGTATGACATTCCTTTTCAGTCCAAGAGGTGTTGGAACTAGGAAAGGACGTGGGGTGGGGGTGGGGGGTTGATGTCACAATACACGTTTGGTCTATTTTAGAGTTCATTCCTCACAACAGGAACTTGGGCAGGTCATGAATATGTGTCTGTTTTACCACCTTTAAAATGGGTGGAGAGCAGCCATCCCTCCCTAGGGTATTCAAAGGATGAATGCGGCGGTAACTGGTGGGTTTGGTGCTTCTAAGAAGGGAGAGCAATGCTCTGGCCATCAACACGTATTTTGCTTCTTTGAATTCCAAAGGCTACCAGTTTCCTTCAGAAAGCTAAAGAATAAACTGCTCAGCTAACTTATCATCTGTTCCTCAGGACCTCTCCGTCCCCCTCTCCTGTGGTTTGGGGTGCTCTGAGCAACCCTGTCAACGATCTAAGTGGAGAGGAGAGAAGAGAGCTCCACAAGAAAGGTCCATTCAGACAGGGACTCGGACTCTGCACAATCTTCCTTGGCCACTCCCACCGCAAGCTGACTAAGGGCAGGTGGCATGGGGGCCGGAGCTCAAAGGATAGGAATGGAAGTTAATCTCCCCTGTCTCACAGTGAACAAAGGATTAGGTTCACCTGTGACATTTCACTCAGGTAACTCCACAGGATGAGGTTATGACACAGAGGGAGAGAGCAAAGTCAATTTTCTCCGAGGCCTCATTCATAAAACCATTGGTTACCAACAACAGCAGGCATTGCGGTTAATAATTCACTCATCCAAGGTGCCCTTACTGAGGCCCGATTGCATGCCAGCTATTGTGCTAAATCCTGGCTAACCATCAGCTCACAGGGTCTTCGCAATGGCACCTCCACATCCCAGGGCCATGGAGTAGATCTCAACGCGTGAGGTGGATGTCGCCACTTTCCAGGTTGTGTAAAGTTCACCAGCTTGTCTAAAAGTCACATCGCTAGAATGTTTGCCCTATGACTTCAGGGCCATGAGAAGTCACTGAAGGGTTTGAAGTAGGCGATTGACAAGTTCAGAGGCCCTGTCAAAATGTAGAGAATGGATAGAAGACTAGACCAGAGGCCAAGAATCCTATGAGGTGGCTTCTGGGCTCACTGGGACCAAAAGAAAGCAGCCTGAAGAGAGGAAGTTCATGCCCAAAGGGATTGGAGCTGTGAATGAATTCCAAAGACAGTGAAAATGTAACATGACTTATTTCCCATCAGTAGCTGATTAGAAGTAAAAAAAAAAAAAATTAGTGAGGGGGGGAAGTAGGAGGAAAGAAAGAGGAAGGGAGAGAGAAGAAGAGGGAAAGGAGAGAGAGGGCAAGTGGAATGAAAAGCAGAAAGGACAGAGGGGAAGGAAAGACAGGAAGAGGGGGAGTGGGGAGAGGATGACAGGGAGTGGGGGGGAGGGTGGTACTAAGAGGAGTCCTAGGAACCTGACCTGGGGAAGAACACAGCTGCTTTACAAAGAACAGAACCTTGATTCGTGAGTCTAAAAAAAAAAACCACACGATCCTTCGTAGTTAGCCAAACACTCCCACAGACACGGTTGTATAGACCCCCTCCATCTAACTACAAAATAGACCTTTATAAGATCTCCCATTAAAAGACACAAGAGAACAAAGGCTTCAGGAAGAAAGGGCTAGGGAAAAGGCTCAAACGGGACTCAAACTCAGGTCTTAGACTCTGGTCATCCGGGCAAGGTTTCTTCCACTCATCCCCCCAACCTCCCATGTCTCCCTCAGGAGACCATCAGGAAGGAAGTGGAGGGAGAGGGCAGCACACACAATCACCCGAGTTTTTGTTCCGCACTAAGGATGAGCCTGGTCCCTGGGGCACAAAACCTTTGTGTTCAACTGATCTCCTAACATCAAGGTTGGCCATTCCAAATCCCCCGGTCACCCCGTGCCCCAAAGGTCAGGGAAAGACCACCCTACAAAGCAGTTCTACTCTGCAGCACCCACGAGGTCCCCAAGAACTAGGAGGGATTAGCAGAAGTGGCTTCTTTGATGTTTCTTTGTGTGTTCTCTGCACTGTTTGATCTGCCACGTGTGTACAGATGATGCATGGTCAGGAGGGCGAAACATACCAAAGACCAGATTCCATTGGAAACCCTGTGATACCAGCGCAAATCACTGGGTAAGCTACCTTTATAGGGTTAAAGAGCCAAGAGGGCACTTGGGCGACACCTTTGCACCTGATCCAGGTCCTATCTTCAATCGCCTCACGCACAGGGGAACGTTGGAATGCTGCAGCAAAATGGATGCATTTGGATTCTGATGTAGGTGAAGAATATGGAAAGTAGCAGGGACTTTGGGAAGAAGAAACCCTCCTGTCTTGGAAGCAGGATGGCGAGAATCCTCTTTGGAAGTAAAGATGGAGGGACTTTAAATCCTGGGCTTTGCACATGTTGTTGGGTGACCTGACACTGTCAAGAGGGACCAGTCCCTGGAAAAGGACGTTGTGCTTGGTACCAGATGGGGGGAATCAAAAAAGAGGAAGGCCCTTTTCTTCAACCAGATGACTGACGCAGCGGCGGCAGCACTGAGCTCCAATATCATTAAGATTGTAAGCTAACGTAGGACCGGGTATGTTTCAGCCTCTGTCCCCATGAGTCAGAACCCACTCTTGAGCACTTTAACAACCACAATGTCAGAGCCAGATCTGGGCACAGCCTGGGCAGGAGGCAGTCCAAGCATTAACCTACAATGAGTAGGTAATCCTTGCTAAACATGAGCCACCCCCCCCCTCCATCCCCCAATGAAGAAAATAGCACGTACCAAAGCCTTTCAGTGGGTGAGGGATGAAAAGAGAGCTTGAATCGGCTATCTCGAGTAGAAGGAGCAACCCCCAAAGAATCGTGAGGACATAACCACAGATGGTCACGAAATGCCTTCGGAGAAAGGTGAGGCGGTGAAGACCTGCGCTCTGGCAGGAGGCGTGCCAGGGCAGGGCCAGTGTGCTCACCCACAAAAGCCAGAGACCAAGTGAAGTCTAGATGCTAGTGGTCCTTCCCCTTCCACCCTCTCCTCCCACACCATCTCAGTCCTTTCTCCAAATAAACAGTGAACACATATTGTTAAAATAGTTTCGAGAGCAACACATGGTGCTCTCTGAGATGCTCTGTCCAGCTCTGTCTGGAATGCAG
>PVJH01000881.1:120941-252540 GCA_004026705.1 Nesogale talazaci
GGGGGGGGGGGGGGGGGGGGGGGGGATTCCACAGCATGACTGGGATGAAAGAGGAACTGGCCTGGAAGGACCGATCCAAGACTCGCCGGGAGAAAATCGGAGCCAGGCCCGCATTCAGAACATGGCGTCACACGGGTCCACGCGTCTGGGGATAAATGCTAGCAGTCCTGGTTTCTATTGTTCTCAGATCCAGCCCAGCAATTGGCACGCCCCTTACACAGCGATGACTTCACCTCCTCCTCAGCACCAGATGCCAAGCGCCCCCTCGAGCCAAGAGGCTGCCTGCCGGTGGGCTCTTCACCCCACTTCATCTCAGGAAGAGATCAGGAAGAGCGCTCACGACCAAGTGGTTGCCTGAGAAAATACAAGGCAAGCCAAGTGTGCGTGGGGGCAATTACCCACCAGAAGTTGCATGTTTGGGACTGTTCTCCTTATTTCCATTGTCCTCCCTCTCCCAGGGCCTCTCTTGGGGAGGGAGAACACAGCTTCCCGAGTCAGACGTCAGAGACACCAGAGGCATCACACCTCCAAGATGCTATGTTCAGCCAGTTGCTTTGTTGGTGGTGGTAGGTGGCATGCAATCCGTTCTACCCACAGGGGCCCATGTGACAAAGAGCCACCTGGAAGTGCTGGAGCAATGCTCACGTGTTGGACTACCAACCAGAACGTCAGCAGTTGGAAACCACCAGCAGGGAAAAGCACAAGCCCGGGGTGGGGGGTGGGGGGAGTGGGAAGATGGGACTTTCTACTCCCATAGCGCTACCATCTGGAAACCCCCAGCAGCATTTCTCCGGGCTTGATGGAAGAGTGTGTGCTTGGTTTTGAGTTTAATCTTCAGCAGCACAGATCACCAGGCCTCTTTCCCTGGGTTCCACCCACCAGCCTTTCTGTTAAAAGCCAGGTGCTTAACCACGGGGCCACCAGGGTTCAGCAGCACATCATATGACAGCCACCCGTTTTTTCAAGGGTTTCCTAAGTGCTGGACCTTTAGAAACGCTTTATGTCTCGTAATCCTCACAAACAACCACTGGAATACAATGGCAGTGACCTCGGCTCACTTCACTGAAGAGGAAGCTGACGGGGAGGTTAAAGGGTCTGCCCAAGGCTACACCGCTACTAAGAGGTAGCATCTGAGCCCCGCCCAGTCAACCGGACTGTGAAACCTAGACCTGCAATCCACTCACTGCTGCAAGGCTCTCAAAGCCTCTAGCTCAGGACCAGCATCAGACAGAGACCAGTTTCTACCTCTGGCATAAGCCAAATCAGATTACATGGGGGAAACAAGCGTTCATGAACCAGGCTCCCAAGTTCTTGACTCGGTGGCATGGGCGGCTCAGTGGAATGCATTGGCTTCCCCGCATGCTAAGTGTTCTCTCCCCTCAGGGAGACCTGGTGGTGTGTAGCAGGTACATGCAGGGCTGCAATCCACATGGTCGGTACTTCGAAACCACCGGCAGCTCCCTGGAGAAACAGAAGACTCTCTACTCCTGTAAACAGTTACAGCCTCAGAAACCCGCAGGGGGCTGGCTATAAGTCAGCACTGACTGGAGGCAGTGAGCTTAGCTGTGGCTTCCTCTCTCCTCATAAGGGTTCCCTCTGCTCTTGGGACTTCCGTGGGGCAAACTGCCCCCGGGCAGGGTCTCCTTGGCATTACCTATGATCTGATGACCTAGCAAGGCGCTCGAGACACAGTCACAATTCTCTCCAGAGGCCCGACTGGGATCCAGAAACTCTGGGGAAGCCTCTACGAATCCACACAGTTACTATGTCAAGCTGCCAACCTAAAAGTCAGAGGTTTGAGTCCACTCAGCAGCACCAGAAGAATGCTTTGGCAATCAACTGAGCCATGCTCCCTGAGAGACCCTGTGGCACTATGCTCCAGGAGTCAACATCCACGGACCGTTACTGGTTTGCAGTGGCACAGTGGGATATGTATGAACTGGGCTGCTAGCCACAAGGGCAGCCGTTCGAAACCACCGGCAGCTCTGTGTGAGAGAACAAGGAAGCATTCTACTCCCATGAAGAGGCAGGGGCAGTTGGATGAGTCAGCCCAACTCCATGACAGGGAGAATGTGCAGCGCTCAAGGAGGAAAAGACCCAAAGGGGTTGGAAAGGAAACAAAGGGACTCGGAGTTGTTCTCTGGCTCAGTGAGCAACAAGCAATGTCCACAGCATGTTGAGGGCAGCCCGACCAAGTCTTTCCTGATGCATAGGTGCCAGGTGTCAGGAGAGAGGGAAGAGAAGCCGCTTCTGAGTCCCTTTCCACATCAGAAAAGGTATATGCTGCATATGTTTTTACATTAGCCCCGAAGTCCTACCATGCTGACAGAGGCTGGGAGGCCGGTCTAGGGGCGGGAAGGCACAAACAAAGATGGTCTTCCCCTCGCCATGCTACAGCACAGCCAGAGAGGCCAACTGCATTTTCCTCTCTGCACAGAAACTCTTCCTCTGACCCCTTCCTAAGCCATGGAACTCACATCAGTAAAAGCAGATGGGGGGCAGGAGGGGCTGTTTTGGCACAGATGTCTTGTTGAAATTGGTCTCTCTCTCTCTGGAGATTAACCAACTGTGGCATTCCAGCTATGTTCAGCCCCAGGGCTTGGGATTCTGAGAGACCGAGCTGTGGGGACAACGTGGGGTACAGATGAAAGGGACTGCACCTCCACAGGCCCTCCTCCATGAGCACCCCTTTCCCATCTCTATTCGTCTCAGGGCAAGGTCAAGTGAGGAAGTGGGGTGTAGCAGCTGCATAGACGATCTTCCGCCCACCCCCTCTCCGAGTGTGGCCTTGAAGTCCTCCCCAAGGAAGCTGACCAGAGAGCATACCTGATTCCTGCTGTGTTGTCATAATGGAATTTGGGGTCACACACTTCCTCTTCCTCCATACAGGAAACAGGTGAGGTAGGCAGAGAGAGTCCAGAATCCTCTTCCATGCTCAAAATCTCTGACATGGGAAGGACAATGTAGTCCTTGCCATCCTGAAACGGCACACAGAGAGGGTGACTGTTATGGCTCTGGTCTTGTGGGCGTCTTTTCATGCCAAGCCAAGCCACGGTGCCTTCTTAGTTAGGGGATCGGTTCCTCTGTATCCGAATGTGAAACGGTAGGGAGGCAGCACTGCCAAAATGGTTGGCCAAGAACAAGGCACAAAAAGGGCATCTAAACCACACGATGGACATGGAGCGTAGGGATGGCCATGAAAAGGTGGTTGTCACGGCAAAAGAAATGCCTTCTTCCCCATAAGGTTACCACAATCTGGTTAGCAGCTCACCAGCTAAAAGAGTGATTTTATATGCTTTGTCCTAAAAAAATGCAGACAAGACACAAAACAAACACTTGAGGTGCGTCAAAGGAGCTAACCAATGGGCACCAGCATGGCAAGATGGGAAGGACAGAGCGAGGCTGACCGGGCAGTGTGGTTCTGTTGGGTGCCAGGTCACCGAGGGTCAGAACAACTTGACAGCACCAGTCCACCACAGCCACTTTTCTGCGTTTCTTTTCCAGCTCCTCTGAGCGGTTTCCTTCTACCGCACTACTCACTCTCACAGAGGAGCACAGGGACAGCAGAGGCATGGCTGGCTGCCATCAGCTCTGTCCGGCTATGTAACCTGTGTGACACGGAGTTAATAACACGCCCCAACACCCCCCAACCCGACTCAGGTCCTTCAAGGAGCATCTGTCATCCAGTGTAGGTCCTCTGCATTCCAAGGCAGTGGAGACGGAAGGACAACAATTAAAAAAAAAAAAAAAGCAGCAAGTGTGCAGGAAAATGGGTCTTCTGAGAAAAGGGAGCACAATTTGGCCATGAGAAAGACACATAGGGCTTTTCTGTTATGTTTAAATGTTTGGGAGCTGTATTGATAAGAAAAAAAAGACCTGGTGTACTGTGTGTATCCTCAGCTTTTAGAAAGAAAGCTGGAAGAAAATTGGCTCCCACTGTAGTCAGGGCCATTGCTGGAGATGAAATCACCTTCCAGCAGAAATGGCTACAACTCTGAAATCCTCCAGCAGCAGTTACAGGAGCTTAGGATTTTTATCAAGCAAAGAGCTATGTATTTTGCAAAGGCTTGGATGTGGTTTTGCCTGAGAGCATTATTAAAAATTCCTTGGGATTCCTTTTCATTAATAATCTTCCATGGATCCCCCAGAGGGTTTTTCCCCTCTAGAAAAGCCTGAGAACAGTTGATGTGTGTTTGGTGATGAATAGACAGGAATAAGAGTAATTACGCGTTAGCACCTCATCTGTCTAAAAGAGTGATTGTAGCTCTTTGAAGGGCATTGCTGCTCAGCTCTGGCAGACTATGCATCCCTCGACAGTGCAGAGGCAAACCCTGTAGCCAAAGGAAGAGCCACGCGGTAGGGAGACTTGTGCCCCTAAGTTAAAGTGACCAGATTATAAGCAGGACACCACTGACCAGGGGGCTGCAGGGGGTGTTTCTTGATTAAAAATTTGGTCTATATGGAGCAACAAAAATTTTCATAGGGGCTGAGCCCCGGTGGCGTAGTGGTTGTGAGCGGGACTGCGGCCCACTGGGATGAAGGTTCAATTCCAGCTCCACGGAGCAAATGCTGGGCCTCTTACTACCACCACCAGAGGACAGTGATGCCCCCCCCCAAAATTTTTTTTCATAGAACGCAAAAATAATATTGTCATATATTTATTTTCATTTTAAAATGCCACAGCACGTTGTTAAATTGTTAAAAAGCGGGACGTCTGACTTAGGGTCACTTTACCCTAAGTACCCTTTTTTCAAGTGTCTCAGATGAAGGTTACAAACCTGCTGGGCATTAGCTTGCAGCAGATTTCCCAAATGTTCCACGAGCTCTGAAAATGTAGGTCTCTGATTGGGTTCCCCATGCCAGCAGTCAAGCATGGTCTGGTACCTGGAAAAGTAAGACAATGATCTCATCAACTGGGTCTTCCCTTGTGATCTGATGCTAAAAATGAGCAGCTGAATGAGCGAACGCTTATAAAGCGCCTACCCAGAGCAGGGATAATAGACCGTGACCTGTGTAAGACACAGCTCTCTAGGTCAAAACTCACGTAGAGAAAAGAAGCACATTACCCATCAGTGTGGAACAACAGTGAAGGGGCTGGCTCATCTTCTAAAGCCGTGCTGTTGTAAGACAGTTAGAGATGGCTTTGCATTCAGGATGATGAAGAAAGGCTTCAAGGAGGAGGTGGGTCACAAACGGGGCCATGGAGGAAAGGTGACACGATGGAAAGTTCCAAGCAGGAGAACGTGTGAACAAAGAAAGAAGCCCCCCAGATGCTTGGGAAATCTTACATTTCCGGTGTGGTATAATCGGGGGCCCTCATTCTGGTTCCTTCTTTCAGTCGCCTACAGAATTCCTCATCGATCTTGACCCCAGGGTAAGGAGAAGCTCCTAAAATAAACCATGAGTGGGACATTGTTGGATTTGACTTTCTCTTCTAGAAAGCCCCGAGTCTAATTCCACATGTCCTTACCTCTATTCCACTGATTGTATATCTATCTATTATCTATCTACCTATCCAAGGACCCAGAGATTCCAAGTGACCTCCACCCCATAAGCATGAAATACCAAGCAAAGGAAGGCATCTTGAGGCTAACTAACTTTATTAGTATTATTATATTTATTTACTTATCTTAGTCTGGGCAAAGAGAAGTGACTCACCTAAGGAAAATATTTCCCAGAGCAAAACACCGAAAGACCAGACATCACTCTGAATCGTGTATACTCTGTCGAAAATTGTTTCCGGGGCCATCCATTTCAAAGGGAGGCGAGCCTATCAAAAGAGGCCACAAGCAGACCCCAAATGAGCCAGTATCTCCAGAAAACAGTTCCCCTTTGTTACTGAGCATACATCCCAGAAGCTTGCTACAAGGAGCTGGGATTCCAAAACTTAAGGGATGGCTGGGATCTTTGAAACTTACGTCTCCTTTTCTGACATAATCGGGATCTTTATAAATATCGCGAGCCAAGCCAAAGTCACAGATTTTGACCACGTTCTTCTCCGACAGGAGGATATTCCGCGCAGCCAGGTCCCGGTGGATGCACTGAAAGACAAGCGTGTGTGCCTTAGGGCTGAGCGCCCCTGATCGCTTCAACATCTGTGGTGATCTCACGCTTGAAGAAAGAAATTCCACATCGGAAAACCAACTGATCAACAAGGATCTTTTATCAACATTTCAGGGACGAAGGAAAAGAAAAAAAAATAGCCGATAGCCGGAGAGCTTCATTCCAACTCACATCTGCTTATCCCATAAACAGCCCCAGGCTTGGGAGCTCACTACGTAAGTTATAGTATGATGGGCGAGTCATAAATAGATTTCTCTGGGACACAATGAAGAGTGTGTTTCTGGTCACATCCACACATCCCCTTTGCCTGGAGCCAAATATGGCCACAGCATGTTGTCCTTAGGAGATCTCAACAGCGCACGCTCAAAGGGGATTCACACTGGTTCGGTGTGCTGTGTCAGTTTCCCCATTCCACGGGTAAAGGAGGCTGGGCTGGCTCTCCACTGGAGCTCCTCACTGTGTTTTATAAGTGTTGGATTATCACTGTGGTGGATGCTGCAGTCCCGTTGCCCTGACCCATGACAACTTCACGTACAGGGGAGTGGACTGGTGTGACTCTCTGGATCTCTTGACTGATTGTCAGGAGACCATCTGGACTTTCCCCCCAATCCATCTTAGTCCAGACACTCTGCTTGCACCAGAGCAATATACAGGCCTCCCCTGACAGGCAGATGGTATGGCTGCCCATGAGGTGCACTGATTGGCCATCACACAGAAGGTAAGAATAAAGGTCTAAGGAAACAGGGTCAGTCCATCCCTTATTAAGTTCTCTAGTGCCAGAAAAAAGTACAGCCTGCAAATTTAACTTGGTTTTCCTTCTGTGCTTTTCATCTCTCCAATGTCTCCCTTTTCTTGATCTGTAATCATGTCTTACCAACTTCCTGCTTGTAGGCCTGTTTGACTCCTCGTGGAAAATGTGTGCCCCCAAAATGAGAGAAAAGAGTTTCAGACAGCATTTTAAAATGAAGGAAGGCCTTGATGATATTTCTTACCTCCCCATAAGAGGGTACTGACAGGTCCCCTACCCCTGGACTGTTTCTCAAAACCAGTAGTTCTCAACCATTTTAATGCCATGACCCTTTCATACAGTTCCTTATGTGGTAGTAACCCCCAACCATAAAATTATTTTCATTGCTACTTCATCACGGTAAGTTTTCTACTGTCATGAATCGGGCGACGCCTGTGAAAGGGTCGTTCAACCCCTAACAGGGTCATGACCCACAGGTTGAGAACCGCTGCTTAAAATGAAGACACTTTCAGAAGTATATTGTCCACCACGACTGGACAAGACAGGGATTCCAAAATCCAGAGAGAAGTTTCTGGAGACTCCCCAACCAAATTGCTCCCCTTTCCAGCCAAATAACCAAGGGTTGTGTATGTCAGAAATCGGTTGGTTGACAGGAGGGGAGTTCGTGGATTTCCACTGGCTTCATAGTGAGTTTGACCTTACAACAAAAAGCAGAATTTCCTAAAAGGACAACCTTTACCCACCTGATGACCCTATTTCCCACTCATCTCCTGGAAAGAGAGAAACCAAAACTAACCTAGCAGAAAAGTCTCAGATCTTGAGACCTGGAAGCTGGAGAAGCTTTATACTTCAGAAAAATAAGAGGTCTGGATCCTAGTATTATTTACCTTTCTCCTAAGAGTTTATTTACGAGGAGTAAAAAATAAACCTTAAGGCTTCCTTCGTTCAAGAGGCTTCCATAGTCAAATAAATACTGTCAACCGACAGTTTTTCCTGAAATTCAATGGGAAGTTTCCCTGTTTATTGCGAAGTCATCCATTTGGGCCTGTCCTGGAGGCAACTTCAACCAACCTTCCCCTTCATTGATGTTTACAACCTTTGGAATATTTGTAACTTGTCACGTCCCCACTCCAGCTTTTGTTTGGCCTACTTTTCTAATTTTAGCTCTTTTAATCTTGTTCATCTGAGACTTATCCTGCTTGGTTGCTAATTATAGTGGAAACAAATACTTTTTTGATGGATGGTGATGGATGTAAAATACACTAAAAATAAACTCTCTTACACCAAGAGATCTGCAAGGCTTGGACCCTCACCTCTTTGAGGTCATTGCTCAAATGGCACATCTGTAGTTAAGGCTACTTGTTCACCTTGTTTAAACTGGAATGCCCACTCAGAAACCATGGATTTCTGAGACTAAGTCTTTACAGGCATGCACACCCATAGACTTGCAGAAACACACAAGCATATTACTCCTGTACTTACACACACACATGCACATCATTCTTGCTGTCTATTTCTTCATAGCATTTAATACCCTCTAACCTACTTTGTAGAGTCCTGGAGTGGTACAGAGAGTTAGCATGCTAGGCTGCTAAAGGTTGAAGTGTGAGTCCCCTCAGAGACACCTCGGGAGAAAGAACTGCTGGCAATTTATTTTCCCCAAAAGTCGTCATTGAAGATGGAGCCACTGAGATGATATATTTATTATCTAACACACATGGGTGCTGGACTCAAATGCAACCAACTTGGAAGGAGTTCTTTTTGTTAACCCAGTAAATGGAGTACAGACAACACACTTAGCTACTAACTGAAAAGCTGGAGGTTCAAGTCCACCCAACAGTGCCTTGAAAAGAAAGGTGATCAATTTTCCAAAACACAGTCATTAGACACCCGACAGAACATAGCTACACACACAAGGTCACCATGAGTCAGAACGGACTCAACAACTGGTCTAAACCGACTATATAGGTTATTAATGCATCTTTTTTGTTTGTTTCCAGATACTAGGATGTCAACTCTATGAAGGTGGGGAGTTGTACCAGTCAGTTCACGACAGGTTTATTGGTGCTTAGAACACTGCATTCCCATTTAGAAGATGCTCCAAATGCTATATAAATAAACACATCATAAATGCATTTCATGAAATCTGTTCTCTAACACTAGTAGAAACAGAGCCTTCCCATGTCATCTCTCTTGAGAGACAAAGAAGTGGAGAATGGGCACGGTTCCAAAGGAATGCCAGTAGCTGATCTTAACACCTTATTTCCAAACCTGTGATCTCAAGAGAGAGTTCAAGTCCCCTTGTGACGCTTACCTTCCGTGATGCCAAAAACTCCATGCCCTTAGCCACCTGGAAGCTGTAACAGATGAGGTGTTCCAAGGTCAGGAAGTTCTTGTACACATCTTCAGAAACTGTCAGAAGAGACGGCATGTCTAAGGTCAGTATTATCACTAAGTTGTGCTATGATTCCATTAATCATTTTAAGATCTAGGCTTTCAAGAACAAGAGGAAGAGAGAAAACATGTATATCTTTACAGATTGCCTGTCTTTTGATATTATTTATCTTCATCCTAAGAATTTGGGGTTGAGTTTCCCATTTTAGCCAAATTGAACCAATAAATTTAGGAGGTTGGATGGACATTCAATTGGCCCAGACAGGAGTAATTTAGAGAGAGGGTTCTGTCAAACTCAGGGTTTTAAAATTCTGTTTGACTTTTTGTTGTTGTTGTTTTTGTTGTGCTTTCCCTCCTCCCCACAATGTACCCAGAGGGATAGACAATAGTTTCATATCAAGAAGGCTAAAAATAAAGCAACAATATCCAGGGTCATTGAAATTTTTCTCTGTAAGCTTTATCCTAGGACAAAGGACAAAGGTCAGCCTGCAATCTACAACGGATAACTAAAAATATCGGACATGTTTTTACTTCTCTCACTTTCAAACTGGAAATGTGCTGTCAACATAAGAAAGTGGGCCATTGGACGATGCTTTTGATTTTGTCCCCCTCCCAAAATAACGAATGAACAATCACAGGACTATGGAAAGAAGATGAATTGATGTGAATTTGGTGGTATTTACTTCATTTTAGTATTTACTTCAACAACTGGTTGAAATCAACCCTAAGACCTTGTGAGTTTTTTTCAAAATACTCTCTTAAATTTGATTAGATAAGACTTATGGCCTCTCTCTGGAGATAATACCAGTGACAGTGAAAAGTGATCTGTAATAATGGTTACTTATTCACTAAGCACATTAGTGAAGTGGTCAGCTCCTAACTAAGACCTGAGGTTCGAATCCACCATGTGGCTCAGTGGGAGAAAGACCTCAGGATCTTCTTTCATAAAGATGACAACCTAGATAACCCCAAAGGGCAATTACACAAGGGTCATGAAGGGTCAACAATCAATTGGATGGCACCAAATAATAACAAGATTTAAGAAATCCATGAGCCCTGTTCTCAATGTCTTGGCATGTTTAGTGAACTATTAATGAAAGCTCTTCATTTTTCCTGAAGAAAGGGGACAAACTAGTATGTCAAATTCAACATACTGCCTCAAGCCCTTAAGTTTTTAGTTTGTTATCACCATTCTGTGGGAGAGAAAGAACAAGGGAACATTGGTAGTCACTCTATGTACGTCCAGTTGAGAGAGGCTGAAAGTACCTCCTTGAGGTCTTCAACCTAGCCTCATTCTACCTGCTCAGCTTGCAGGGGATGAAGTTAAGTCTACCTAAGCCTATCTGAAGGCTCATCCCAAGGCAAACAGAAGAAGGTTTCTGCTACTGTTTCATGATTGGATTCTTCTACACTCAGGCCTCAAGAGGCGTCAGATGACAGCAGGAAGCCCCCTCATCTCTATGCCTAAGGAGTTATCTTGTCTCCTTTGGAGGGAAGCAGATACAGGGTGTGGCTGGGAGCTGGATTTAGCTGTGGGGTAGTTAAGACTGAGGCCATGGCACCACCCCAAGAAATGATAAACTATCAATGCAAATGGAACTGTGTAAAGAGAAATCAATTCATCGAAACTCCTCTCAGAAAATATGGCCAGAAGGACTCTTTGGTTAAGTGTTTAAGGTCAGACAGAAGCAACATAAGACCCCCGGACTGTCTTGTGGCTGGCTGTCTAGGATTCGCTGCAAATCGTCTGTGGTGCTAGTGAAGTACACAATGTGGAACTCTGCCACTTGGCGCACAGCAACACGGACACACACCCACACCAAACTCACTGCCATCACATGGATGCGGACCCAGTGTATGTGTGTGTGTGTGGGGAGGGGAACTCTCTTGGACAGGGCAGAGCAGCCCCTGTGGGTTTCTCATAATTTTTTATGAGAGCAGCAAGTCGCATCTTTCTCCCAAAGAGTGGCAGGTGGTTTCCCTATTCTTAGCAGCTCTAGCCTCCGATCTCTTCACCCTCAGGGCTCCAGGGCCTTTTTCGTGGCTCTTCTGGAACACAGTCCTGAGGATCCCCAGCTAAGAAACACCAAACCAGTAGTGTCAGAATAGCGATCTGATTGCTGCCAATTGCTCGGCCCTCCTGGGTTATCCATACTGGTCTAGCTAGCTCTGTTTCGACCCTCCTCATCGATCCTGCTAGTGGCTGAGGGCTTCCCCGCTCCTCTCTTGGGGAGATTAAAGGAGGATCATCTGGATTAAGGTGAAGAGTCTTTGAAATGTGAGGGGAAGTTGGAGTCTTCCCTTTCTAGAATTCCTTGAAACACCCCATCCTTTGTCAGTTCCAACAAGCACGCCCCCGAAACCCAGAGAGGGCCAGGGCAGCTACCTTCCTCCTCCTCCACGTCGCTGAGGGATTTCTCCTCCACAAAGCCTGAGCTGGCTGAGCTCTGGCTGCTGGTGATGCTGTCCAAGCGGCGTTTCAGGTCCACAGGGATTTCCCCAACATAGTCTTTGCCCTGGCGGAACCGGGCTCCTTTGGTCTAGAAGAGAAATAAAATAAACAATGCTAACTACAAAACGGATCTCTAAAGTGTAGCCAGACATGGAAACAATCAAAACTACTAAAAAGCAGACAAGAAAAATATAAATCCAAGATTACATCATCCCCAGGCTGAAATGTGGGGCGAGTTTTTCACAGAGTTCATTTCCCCGCAGAAATCCTGCCAAGGAGTCCACTTCAGCACTCAACAGCAGCATCACGACCACAGAAGGAAGGTGCACGCCCTCCCGCGCTGTCGTCATGACTGCTGTGTGTCCACACCTTTGACCACTGTGCATTCAACCTAGAAGGCTCATCTTCCAGTGCAGTACCAGACAATACATGCTTATGGTCCACGGGGCGTTGTTTCCTTGGTTGATCTGAGGAAGAGCTTCCTTTCTAGGCTGTCTTAGACCAGAAGTTCCACTGAACCCTGTCCATCAAGCGTGATTCTAATGACATTTGAGACACCGATGACATTGCTTTCAGCTACACCACAGCATGACGAACAAATGGACTGTGGTGGCCACAAAACCTATCTCCTTTTACACTTTAAAGAGATAAATGCCTTGTTTCAAGTAATGTTCCGACAGACTCCCAATATTCACTTTCTCACTCACTGCCATCAAGTCAATTCTGACTCACCATGACCCCAGTGAACAGGGCCGAACTGGCCCTGTGGGCTTCCAAAGCTGAAATTCTTTATGAGAGTACAGAGTCTCCTCTTCATCGCAAAGAGTGAGTGGTGCTTTGGAATTGGTAATCTGGGGGTTAGCGGCCCACCCTATATCCACTATGCCACCAGGGCTCCCCACTTCCATCACGATGGTGCTCTTTAACAGTGAGAAATCTAGAATTTCTGGGACCCACAGGAGGTAGGGTGGAACAAGACTAATCCACAAAAACCATTTCCCTCCACTTCTCTTTCCTTAAACACATCTTCTCCCCTTCTCAGACACCATTTAGAAGAGGTAGCTATATTAAATTCGGAAAAGCAAAGCATGAAAAGCATCTTCCCCCCAGCAGGTAAAAGAGGACATTAAGAAACAGCAAGCTGTAATATGAGACATGTTTTCACAGGTCCTTCAGAAAATTTCAACCAGAAAGCTAACATTCAGGGCTCTGAAGTTTTCCCCCATTGTACATACAATGTCCCCCAAGCTGAAGTGGAAAATGCCATCCATACCTTGTAAGGAATAAATTCATTTCTCTTGCCCCTTAAGTAGGTTGACAGGTTGCCAAACTTGCAGAATTCCACAATCACCATGAGTGGCCCTGCAGACAGTATGTTAAGAAATGAAAATGTGTTTTCACTCATGCTTCCCATGGAGAACTCAGTACCATTGATAACCCTGGAAATTCCTTAGAAGAAAGCCTACAATCCTTGATTGGGTCAGAAAACCCAAAAATAAACCCAGGCCTCCTTGGGACAGCATTTTTGAAATCAATTGATTCCAATCCCTTTCTCTCTCCCCAAAGGCAATTCAACAACAAGATTAAAGTGTCAGACAGAAGCAAGCCCAGGCACTTGCTTTTCCAATGAAATCAGCTGGTCTAACTTCATTTGGGAAGAAAACACTCTGAAGGCCCTTTGCTTTGAGATTTGGGAGACTCTGACTTTCCTTCTATAAACACCAATTCCAAGCCACAATAAAATAACCACCCATGGCCAGGCAGTGAATTCCAACCCATAGCAACGCTGTGAGACAGAAGAGAATTGTCCCAGAGGTGTTCAAGACTGTAAACCTTTATAAAAGCAGGCTCCCTCCTCTGTCTCTCACCAAGCAATGGGTGGGTTTGATCTGTTGACCTTTTCAGTTAGCAGCCGAGTGCTTAACTGCTATGCCACCATGGTTAGGTGGAAAGCTGTTAATGGAAAGATCAACAGACCAAACCAATAGGAGCCTTGCACAGGTAGCAAAAAGGGATGGGACTTTTCTTCATGCACAGGTAATTTCAGCATCGCTTCATGATTACACATTGTTGTCACGGCGAGCAGCCATCGAGTCAGTTCCAACTCAGAGCTATCCTTTGTACAACACAAGAAAACACTGGCTAGCGAAAGCCTCCATGAAACATCTCTCTGGGAATTTGGCCAAGTTTCCTAAATTAAGGAAATCAAGGCCATGGAAGTTGAGTGGCTTCCACCATATACAAGCAGAGAAGCTGCATGAAAAATGCAGGACCTGGAACCATCCAGAGAGACTCACCTCCTGGCTTAGTGCAAGCACCCAGAAGGTTGACAACGTTGAGATGATGGCCTATATGGATGAGGATCTTGAGTTCGGACATGAGGGCTCGATGCTCACTGTGTGTGGCCCCTTCTGCAAAGACAGAGAGCCAAAAGGGAAGTCGTACATGCGGGCATTCTCTTAGGATGGCTACTAGTCCTTTGTCTGCCTACACTGTGCACCTCACCCAGGGAAAATATTCAAGTTACCTCCTCTTTGTCATAGGGACATTCCCTCTAACGTCAAGTCTACATTAAATGTTCAAATTATAATGTTCTTTTACTCAAATTCATTTCATTTTAAAATCCACTTAATATTTAAAGAAATCCACCACATAGGTCTTCACAAAAACATAGCACACATCTGCAGATGAAATCATACCCAGGTTGAGTTTTTTTTTCTTTTACAAAAAGCAAAATGAATTTCATAGATCGGGTTTCTTATGCTTCGGAGAGCCTGATTATTTCAGGGCTTCCTCGTAAGGAAGCAACACCATGTATTAAACATCATCGTGTGTTAAGGGCTGGCTGATATTCCAGCAGATCTGTGCCAATCAGGAAACTTAATAAGGGCCAGCTGGCAAAGTCAATTGGGCAAGAGGGCTGATTAGACTAAAGCTGTGAGTTGGAGTCCAATTGGTACACTTCCCTCCAATTCACAGATGAGTCCACACCCAAAGTTCTGAAAAGCTACCTCAAAATGACATAACCTCTTGAACTTGAAGGAATGGACCAAACGAGAGAGAGAGAGAGAGAGAGAGAGAGAGAGAGAGAGAGAGATTAATTTAACACAGACTCACTGAAAATGTATCAGAAGCATTGTCTTTGGCTCTGAAAGATACCACATCATTGGTGCCAAGAGGACAATTGCCTCGCTTCTCCACCATAAAAAAGTAAGCTTAGAAGTCCTTTACTTTAGTATTAACTTGGCCCAACCTTTCTGTTAAGCTATGCCATCGAAGACTGCGCACTCCCAAACTGGCAACCACCTCAACTGTTTTCCTTAAGTGAAGAGCAACAATAATTTATGAAGGCTTTCTTCCTTTAATCACTTATAACCCTTCCTTTCCTAGCATACCCATCCTCACTTTTACATAATATCTTTATTTGGGAAGGTCTTGTCTATGACCTAACTCAAGGGAAAGTGCTGTTTTGGCAATCTACTGGTGTTACTTGTCATATAAAATTCCTTTCTGTGCTTCTCGATGGTCTATAATTATCTACTTAATGCACCATAAATATTAAGAAAAAACATTACTATAGCCACAGTATTTCTGCCCTCCCCAGAACCACTCAGTTCAGTTTTATAAGCTGTAACCTGCACATAGGATCCCAGGCAAGGCAGGATAGTACGAAGCTAAGATCAGCTCCTGGCATGAGGAAATCAAGGGTATTTTTTCCCAGTTTGCACAAAGTTATCATATATATATATATATATATATATATATATATATATATATATATGTGTTGGCTGCATGCTTTTGACTCATGGGCCCAGCCAACTTCAGAGCCAAGGATATAAGCTATGTTATCAAGTTTAAAGACTAGATGTGACAGACAAAAAAAGAAAATCGATGACCATATAATGTTCTTACCTTTCAACATTTTGACAGCCACTGTCTTACAAGTCGTTGTCTTGTCGATTCCAAAGGCATCTGCTTCAATCACTTGGCCAAAGGCACCCCGGCCAAGAGGCTTGCCTAGAGTTAACAAAAACAGTAAGAGGAAACTGATAGGGATGATGACACCCTCAGGGGTCGTAGGTGATAAGCAGCGGTTCCAACTACGAAACTAACCTCACTGCCAGCCAGTTAGTTCTGTCTCAAAGCAGCACTATGGGTTTCTGAACCTGTGCCTCTTAGAAAGCCTCATCTTTCTCCCGCGGAATGCCTATAAGTTTCTAACTGCTGACATTGCCATCAGTAGCCCAATTCATAGTCCACGACACTACCAGGCTCCTTCAACTAAGTACATTCCCCTTTGACAGTTTACTCCCTTGTCCTAGCTTAACCATTTCATTCTCCAAATGCCAATGTGTGGATGACAGATTATACAGGAATTAACCAGAATTGAGGATACTTGTAGGTGATCCGTCGCCCCCTTCTAGGTGATTAAACTGATGATTACTCCAATTCGAGAGAAGCAATAGAAACACTCAAACGAAAACCTGACCGTCGAATAAACTAGCTCTGTGCTAATCCTGAAGGAGGATTCGAAGGTCTGGTAAACCCAATACCCGAAAACCCACCTAGTTTCAGCCGGTCTCTGGGAAACTCCCATTTGCTGGCATCGTAAGGCAAGCGTTCGCAGCGCTCATCCAGGGGGAGCTCATCTGGATCCATGACGATGGATAAGTAGCCTGTCTTCAGTTCCCCTCCATTGGCCTGGAAGACATCGACCCTTCCCATCACACACAACCAACCCCTTGTTTGGCTGCTGTTTCTCGGGCTTCTTATTATTGCTCAGAGGGCCCTCCCTCCCGATGCCTCATTTTAGAATGAAACCCACAGCCTCGGAGAGCAGCCCCATTACAGCCTTGTTCCCAAAGTCCCTTCATTCCCCCAATGAGTTCAGAATATGTTCTGAAATCTTAATTACACTAGACAGTCCAAGCTCTTTCCTCTCTAGTGGCTTCTCTCAATTAAAATCCAGTGGCCCCGCCAGGAGAAAGTGGGCAAGAATGTTAATACACTGAAAAGAGAAAAATGTTCCCATTATAATGGGAAGAAGCCACTCAAAGAACCCTAGTCAGTGTTCATTAATCAGGAAAGGCAACATGCATGGGACAGGAGGGAAATGATCTTGTTACCCGTTTAACGGTCCTTAGAACGATGACGAGAAGCAGCCAGAAGAACATGGCAATCACAGCAGTGCCTACTAGGATAATGACTTCCAAGTTTGTCTTTTCCTGGGCACCTGGCAAGACACAAGTGAATGAGCATCAAGGGTTGGAGGTGCATATTTTGGATCATGAGATGGCACAGTCCAAGATTAAAGCACTACTTTCAATCTTATCAATTTGAAAAACAGACCAAAAAACAAACAAACCAACAAATGTAGTAGGTAATAATGACCCAAATCCCTCATTTGGATTGAGTTCACCACATTCTCAGTAGAAAAAAAAACTGGTAAAATATTTCTCATGAGAATTTGCAGCAGTAAAATCCTGAGAAACTTCATGATTCAACTATTAACATATTAAAAGACAATAATCAGAAAAAGTATTCAGGGAAAAACATGCTTCGTTGGAAAAACAAAAACAAAGCATTTTATCTGATGAAAGTCTCAAGAACCCACAGGAATGAGATGGAGGGACCCAGTGACTGCACCAATGGGCTCAAACAGAACACTGAGAAGATGGTGCCAGACCCAGAAGTGTTTCATTCTGTTGTGCATGGGGTCACTGTGAGGTGGAATCAATTCAACAATACCTCATGACAACAATAGAGAAGAAAAAAATGTCCGATACAGAAGAAAAGTATTTCTATTTAGGAAAATGTGCCTCACTCACCCCTCCTTCTCAAAATGTGTGGAGGTAGAGGTCCTAACCCCTGTACCTGGGAATGTCGTCTTTTTTAGGAATAAGATGTTCACAGATGTCATCAAGTGAAGATGATGTCATGAGAGTAAGCCCCAATCCGATACAACCAGAGTTCTTATTAGAAGAGAAAAAGACCCAGACCCATGAGACAACAGAGACAGAGATTAGAGTGATACATCTGCAAGCCAAAAAAATGCCAAAGACTGCCAACAACTAGAAACTAAGAGAATCACTTTCTCCCTGGTGACTCCAGAGAGGGCATAACCCTGTTAATACCTGGATGTCAGCCTTCTAACCCAGGAAGAACTTTCCTTTGTTTGAAACCATTTGAAACCATTCCTTTGTTTTGGAAACTAGCACATCTGTGACTTGATCTGTGTAAAGATTGAGAGAGAAAAAAGATGTTTGAGAAACAGATTTGAGAAATAGAAGGGAATCCTTTGGCCAGTCCATTGGTGATCATGGATCTATTGTTGTTTCATCTGTCATCCCACTTAATCCGTTCCACAACCATCAGCTTTAAAATGCAGAAACTAAAGTTCAGAGAGGCTGAGCTACTTGAGTGAAGACACACAGTTAAGTTACTGATGTGATCATCTATTGAACAAAGTCCAACACTGGCAAGCCCATTACACATGGAGTGAGTGGTAGGAGCTTAAGTTGGCAAGAACCTAAGTCAAGCAGAGAGAGAGAGAGAGAGAGAGAGAGAGAGAAACTATCTTAGCTGAGAGCACTTATTACATTTGGTCAACAAAAAAGTTACATATGAAAAAGAAGGGAAAAAAGCTAGAGGTCACAATGCAAGAACACTTTGTTCTATTAAACTCACCTGTTCTATTAAGCTCACCTTCCTGACATGATCACTGAAGACAAAGTGGGTATATAGGAAAATATGGTGAAGAAAGATGATGGTGTCCGGCTATCAAAAGATATAGTGACTGGGGTCTTAAAGGCTTGAAGATAAACAAGCGGGCCATTTAGCTCAAAAGCAAGACAGTCCACATGGAAGTAGCACACCAGCCTGTGTGATCATGAGGTGTTGATAGGATCAGATAACAGGCATCAAAGAACAAAATATCATACCATTGTGAATGAGGGAGAGTGCATGGAGTGGGGTCCCAAAGCCCATCTGTAGGCAACAAGACAGTCTCTTAAAGAATGGTTGCAGTGAGGAGATGAACAAGTCTGGGAACAGTATAGCAATGACGAAGCATGCAACTTTTCTCTAATTCTTTAACACTTCCTCCTCCACACTATCGTGATCTCAATTCTACCTTACAAATCTGGCTAGACCCGAGGATGTACACTGGTACAGATAGGAGCTGGAAGCACAGGGAATATGGTACAGATGAACCCCTCAGGATTAATGATGAGAGTGGTGATACCAGGAGGGTGGAGGAAAGGTGAGGGAGAGAGGGGGAACTTATTACAAGGATCTACATATAAGGCTCTCCCTGGGGGATGGACAACAGGAAAGTGTGTGAAAAGAGACACCAGGCAGTGACAGATATGACAATAATAATAATAATTTATAAATTATCAGAGGTTTGTGAGGGAGGCTGGGCAGGTTGGGAGGGGAAAACTGAGGAGTTGATAGCAAGGGGTCACATAGAAAACAAATGTTTTGAGAATGATGATGGCAACAAATGTACAAATGTGCTTGACACAATGGATGGGTGTATGGATTGTGATAAGAGTTGTATGGGCCTCCAATAAAATGATTTAAAAAACTAGTGGTCCGTAAGCTTTGCTTTCTACTTAAGTCCTTGAGGACAGCTCTGAGTGGGAGAAAGGGAATCCTGGAGGCTTTCAGCAAAGAGTGATTAGCAAAGAGGTGATAAGGAAGCAATTATCCCCTAGCATGTACCCATTGGAAGAGGAGCATGCTGGAGAACCACACCCCATGACAAGCTGTGAGAGTGGCCCTTGGCAGCCTTAAGAAGGCAGAAGAAAGACAAATAATTAGTTAGTTAGCAAAATAAGGGCTGTCAAGAGTTGAGAGACAAGTGCCAAGTATCCTGGAAGTGGATGTGTTCCCTCGGTGGGTGCTCAAAATAAAAAGAAGCTCTTCTTTTATAAATCTCCACGTATACCTACAGAGAAAAGTGCAGAGACGCCACTGTCTACCTGTGTAGACCTTGTTGCTAGCTGCTAAGGAGTCCACTCAGATTCTTGGCAAACCATGTGTGTAGGTAGCTGGGGTTCCCCTTGTGCAATAGTAGAATAAATCAATAAAGACACAGGAATTACACAACCTAACCTGTCTGGAAAACCGGCACACTTCCTATCTCTACTGCAAACTTATGCATGCTTTCTTTCACATTGAAAAGAGAATCTATTCACCCCGCCCCATTCAGAGAAGCAATAGTTAATTGTTTTCAACGAATCTTAATTATCTTTAGATCAATGGAAACTACAAGCTGCTGAGTCTCTGTGGGTGGCAGTGTCTTCCATGGTCTGTCAGCAATTTTGAAGTGTCTGTTGTTGTTTTCAAATAAATAAGAAGGCATCAATTCTGTGAGACATTAAGAGAGTTATTCAGATGAACAAGACTCAGGGGAAGAATATGCAGCTAGCTTAGCTAAGAAAACTGATGCAATAAGAACTTTAGGGCCATTAAATCAATCCGAGCAGAATTCAATGAATATGCATTACATTAGCTGGCTAAAATAATGCGCACATGAAGAAGAAATTGTACAAAGAAGATAGAAGTACTACATAATCTTCCCAGCCAAAGTGCATGGGTATATCTAAGATGCAAGTGAGTCTTTAAGTCTACCGAAAAGGGAGGAAACCGAGTGAGAGAGAGGGTTACACATTGGGCTGCTAACCACGAGATCAGGAGTTCAAAACCTCCAGCTACTCTTCAGAGGAAAGATGAGGCTTCCAACACCCGTAAAGAGTGACAGCCTCAGAAGCCCACAGGGACAGGGTGCTTCAAAGTCCCATAGCACAGGGTGGCCATGAGTTGAAACTGACTCCATACTCCTGAGTAAGTGGAAACAGAAGGAGTGCTAACCCAACCTGAAATGGAACAGACAGGACAGACAGTGAGAATGGGGGCACATTGCAAAGGTGTGACCAATGGCACTGAACAAGTTATGCACAAGTCATTAGAGGGGAACCTAATTTAGGGGGTAAAGTTCACTTAAAGGACAAGAAAATGTTATTTGATAAATGAAAAAATATCCATTGTGCCAACGAAGCCACACTAACCTTCTATTATGAAAAAGGTCTCTGCTTTTGCACAGCCAAGAGGATTGCAGGCCTGGCAGGTGTACAGCCCCTCGTCCTCCTTCCTGACCCTGCGTATGGTCAGGTTCTGGTTCCCATCTTTCAAAACGATGCCTGCGAGAGGAAGAACATGGTTATTCTTATTCATGATGATGAAGTGTTTCCACAAAAAGAATTACTGAATGTAAATGCCGCCCTTCATCTTGGATGAGTATCTAACTTCGAAGCAGTCAATAGAAATAGCTGAACTCCCCCGGTTTCCATGTATTGATCTCCAACCTACATCTAAGAATAAGTTTTGGAAAACAACTTAGCGGTCCTTAGCGGGGGAAGCAGTTCATTATAAACACAAACATCCTGGGCATAGGAAGGCCTGGGACCTCCTGCAGCCATCTTTCAGAATTCAGTTCAGTTCCCCATCTAGGGGTGTAGAGGGTTATAAGTTGGGCTGCCAACCACAAGCTCAGCAGTGAAAAGCCACCAGAAGCTCGATGGAAGAAAGAGAAGGGTTTCTACTCCTGTAAAGAGTGAGTATTGGAGGGCTGAGCCCTGGTGGCGTAGTGGTTGTGCGCGGGACTGCGGCCCACTGGGGATGGAGGTTCAATTCCAGCAGTGGGGCTGGGCCGCCTACTCCCACCACCAGAGAGCAGTGATGCCCAACCGAAAAAAAAAAGAAGAGTGAGTATTGGAAACTCACAAGGGCAGTTCTACTCTGCCCCAGAGAGTCACCGTGGAGCGGATGGCAGTGAATTTGGTTTTTGATTGTCTAATAATTTAAGTCCACATCTATGAAATCATCCAGATCGGGTACATTCATTTCTTTGCTTTTTTTCTCAAATGAAAACAAATCAAGAACAATCTGGCTTTCAGATATCTCTGGGAAACATCTGCGACCAAAGACCGAGAGCTGGGTCTTCTGTTCACCTGAGTCTTCTACGAGTGTTTCGTTATCTTTAAACCAGGTAATCTGCGGTGGAGGATTCCCAGATGCTGTGCACGAAACTTCAATGGTTTCCCCAAGACTTGTCGTCTGATTCTCCAAGTTTCCCACGATCACAGGTGCTATCCGTTCTGTGTCCAGCAAAATGAAAAACCGAGCAGTTAGCTAAAAGCAGTTAGAACAGGGTAACAAGAAATAACAACAACTGTTTAGTCATTTACAACAGCAAACTACTGATTATTTACGAAGCTGAGAAGATACATGTTAATAACAGCAGGTCACTGACTTCAAGTTAAATAAAACCCAGCCTCTCAGAAGAGACTAGACATAACTGACACTCATTTGAGCATTCCTATGAGTGATTCCAGCTGATGATCACAGGCCAAAATACAGATTCTGGGCCACCTGGATGGGTTTTCTCTGAAAAGGCGTGGCTTCCCCAGGGAACTCCCCGCATGAAAATTCTGGCCAGTGACACCCTACACTCTGCACCACTCCTAGAAAGAGCAAACAAGGATCACTTGATATTGGCTCGCACCCTGATGTCTACAAAACCCATGTCATTTCTGCTGCTCACTAATACTATTACTATTAGTGCTACCATTACTATTACTAATACTTATGATTAACACAGGAGCAGCAACCTTATTTCCTAGAAGAAATAGCCATAGTTCAAGGAAACTGGTCAAGATATTCAAGTCTCTATAAAGAAGTAAACAGGAACAAATGGAATGTGGTAAACTTAAAAGGTCAGTCCAGTGCAATTTCTACTAAGAAGCAAGCCAACCAACCAAAAAACCATACCCTTTGGAAAGTCAGGGATTGAAAGAAGACAAAGTCCCCTGGATATCTCTTTAAACGGACAGCCAAACTTGAGATTTGCTCCTTCCCTGAATATCTGCAATGTGCCATGGAAACACCTTGCCCAAAGTAATTGCACATCAAAAGGAATTGTGTAGACAGACACATTCCAATAATTAGTCAAGTAAAGAGCCCTCAACAGTGCACAAACTGGGGCTGACGTGAATGCACTAACCTCTAGTCTATTCCTTAGAACAATTTTGGGGAACCAGCTTAGGGTTCCTTTACGAAGAAAAACAGCTACATGTGAGTACATCTTTCCTGGGCACAGCAAAGCCAGACGTGCCCTGCATCACTCTTTCTGCATCCTTCCTCCCTTTAGTTGGAAGCCAGACCATCCTTCAAGGTCACAAGCAGTGATTTGAATTAGGGGATAGCTTCACCATGACCCCTAAAAAAACCTCTCTGGCATCTAAAGTCTTAAAGCCAGCAAACCCCAAGGTTCATTTCTAAAGATAGCAAGGCCCAATGAGGAAAGAGCTATTCCTATAAAACTTGGATATTGTCTAGAGTCATCTCATTTTCTCTTTGTAACACATCACTGCATTCTGCTTCCAAGTCTCAGTGGAAAAGACTGTGACAGTCTACCCTGTATGCTCCTAAAGGCCAGAAGGCACTACAGTGAAGGCATTCCAATTGCCTTGGGATGGTATGCAGAATCGACTTCCTACCTAGGACCGTGAGCTGTTTGACCACACAATGTCTTTTCTTGGTCTTTCTGTCCTGGGCAAAGCAGATGTAGTCCCCTTGGTCCTTCAAGGATACATTCTGGAGCTCCAAGATCAGCGTGTCACTTGTGTTGTTAGAGAACATGGTGGCATTCATTTTCCAAAGAGCTTCCGAGTTCTTGCAAACCGACGTGGGCACCTCTCCCACTTGGATGGGCAGGGCCTGTAGGCCAAGCCTGTACCATGTGAGGTTCTCAAACGTAGTTCTATCTGCGGAACACCACAAAGACACGCTCTCCTGCTCGGTGGGTTGGGCACCAGGTTGCAAAGTAATTTCGGGACCCCCTGAAAGGGAAAACACATAGTTAGAGAACTGTCCTTTGCTTGTGACTCAAGACAAAGGAAGAGCCAGCAATCATAGATGAGGTCACACGGGAGAGAATCAAGGTGCACAATCTGGGTCTCCAAATGTGCTATTTGTCCTGAGTTTCCCAGGCATTTAACAAACCTCTACTTCGGGGGCTCAAACAAGTTGGGTTTTTTTTTTTTAAGATTTAAAAAAACAAAACAAAAACAGACAATCTCGGCTTCACAAGAGATGTCAGGAAGCTGCTCTAAGTCAACACATATGGCATTCGAGCTACACTTATTACACTTCCTTAAGTGGCTGGACTCAACTGCGTGACTCATTCCACCCAAAGAACAAAAACTGCACAACACGAAGGTGCGACGGCAGAATCAGCAGCGCTGAGAAGCATCGTGTTCCTGTCATCACGAGTGCCCTGCAAAATCCCACCCCTGCCACTGTTCGGCAGCAAGCCCACCAGCACTTGCTGTAACCCTTTCGGAAGGCAAGCCCAGGACTAGACTCTGATCATCTGAACTAAATAACTTAATAAACCAAGCGCATGGCCTGGGAGTCTATTTGGACTCACAGCGCCCCCACAGGACAGAATAGAAGGGTCCCTGTGGGTCTCTGGGACTGTACCCCTTTCTGAGAACAGAGAGCCTACTCTTTATCCTGCGGAGCAGCTGGTGCTCTTCAACGACTGGCTTTGTGGTTAGCAGCCCACCATACAGCCTACTAAGTACTAAGTCCAACCAACTAACTGCCAAGTACTCAGCTGTCACAGGAGACCAGGATGCCATTCCTCAAGTGCGAGGCACAGTCTTTGAAGACCCACTCTCACACTGCCCCAGCGCTGATTTCAAGTCAGCGCAGCCCAAGAGAGCAGAGAAGCACGGCCTGAAATGGCACAAACCGCCTCTGTGGGTTTCTACGGCACTCCATGGGAGTAGGCCGGAGAATGGCGCATCCTATTCCCGAGGCACAGTCACCAGCACCGCCACCAACTCGGATGAGGAAGACGTCAAGACAGAGCCTGGGTGCGTGGAACCATTCTCGCTCTGGTGAAACGGATGTTGTACAGAAATCCAGGAGTAACCTGGGGAGTTACAAACCCCACACAAAGGCATCCATGGCCAAGTGGACTTCTCTGCCTAAACGCCATTCCCACTCACGCTTTCGATGAGGGCTGCCAAGGCGAGGGGCACTTACTGGTCACGTGGAAGGAGATGACCCTCTCTCCTAACCCGGCTTTGTTGATGGCTTCACATTTATACAAGGCTGACACGTTTGCCGCTTGGATGACAAGGGTGCTTACGGTCTGAAGAGGGGGTTAAAAACAAAAAAAGGAACAGACGCGGACCATAAACAATAGAGACAGTGTTTGTGCACACACATTCCAACGGAACATCAGCAGCCTCCGCCATTGTTCTCGCCTGCCTACTCTCGCCATCCCATTCCACATCGTTCTACTGCTGCCACGGTAATTGTGCTGGTGGGGCTCACACAGGCACACACGAGCTGTGGAAAACCATGTGTTTCAATACAACACCAGGCACACACCTCTCTTTTTTCACTTTCATGTACATAAAATCACCTTACAACAAGGCGTGTACATTCAAAGGCACACATTTCATTTTTTGCTGATAAGCTATTGAGAACTCAGGGGTAGCCATGACTAAACAACGTGATGGACTCCTTTGATGTCACTCCACTGAACGGATGATATTGAAATGACAAATATTTCATTAATTATGTATTTATCATAATAGAAATTTTAAAAGATAAGTCAACGCTACTTCCTAAACTTGATGTTTATCATTAGGCTTAATGCGCTACAACATTTATCCTGATTTGATGACTATGAATTTACGTCTTGACCTTGTGTCAGCCTTTCGTTCAGTGAGGGAGAAAGGGGTGGGTTTCAGAGTGTGGGCTTCCGACTTACTTTGTTTTTTCCATCAATTAGAGCAAATTGGTTTTTGGTGACTTCAATTTTATTTCCTCCCTGGAAATCCTCCACGTTTCTCCATTCTTTACAAGCATATGGTTTTGTCATTAAGGCAGCTTGACTGTAAGAAAGAGATCACACAACGTTATGATTTTTCCTTTCATTCAGATTATTCATTTAAAAAATCAAATAAAACCGAACTTTGATTATTATGCCCCTAGAATTGGGAGCCCTTGCTATAAGACTTCACGCCTCAGCGATGGAGGACAGCGTTCTGAGTCTATCCCACCAGGATGCATTGGGAAAGCAGCTATTCTGGGAACAAATCTCCATTCATAAGTTGGATTGACAAGACAATTCAAGTTCATCTAGTTCAAAGGAAGGTGAGGAAATGAAGATGCCATAACTTTCTTAAAGTAAGGCCTCTGGGATTGTGGCCTTTGTGTAGGAAATGATCAAACAGCTGAGGAAGAATCCAGGGGTTGCCATTTCAAAACAACAACAGGAAGTGGACTGCTTAGGATGGTGGTGGGTGGGTGGGTTGTTGTTGTTGGGTTGGGTTTTGTTTTGCTTTGCTGAGGATGTCTGGACTTGTGCTAGAACCTGATAAGCTAGGCCTGCGACACAGGGCTGGGCTCAGTCTACCACTCCCTCACACCCATCAGTGCTTCCTCTGAGAGAGGGGCCTTCAGAAAGACAGGGAGTGGCTTGGTGGCCAGTTACCCATTGACTGGTATAAAGAGAAAAATCCAAACATTTGGCAATTCACAAGCTAAGCAGATAGCATGATATGGTAAGGGACACATCATTGCAAACCAAAGAAGATAAAGGAAGCAAAAAGCAAGCCAAAACCAAACCATCTGATCCCAAAGTGAGCTATCCAAAGGTAAAAAACACTTCCTGTATTTTGGATGCAGAGGAAGATGGAAGGAGGTGAAGACGTTCTCTTCAGACAGAAGTTTCTCGAGGAAAGCTTCCGGCGTGGACTGCGGTCATCTCAGAGGTGGGTGAGAGGGAATGCAAAATCATAGGATCAATAACCCATGACCCGACTCACGTGTGGTTGGAGGTGCATTCTTCCTCCAACTGCCAGTACCACTGGATGCGACGTGGGGGAGGAACGGCGTAGACGGTGCACGTCAGTGTTTGCATGGTGCCGTACTGGTAGTAATCCATGGGCGATATTACGGATTTTTCACCAATCTGGGGAGGGACTGGACAGGAGGAAAACAACTTTTGAATGGGTAATTTGAGAAACAGAAAAGCTCTGAGAAATGGAAAAGTTGAGGTTTCCAGTAAATGACGCTGAGTCTTTGTCTTGTTAAGTTGTCCTAGAATGTTGCCCCACCTTCTTTTAAAAGACCAAAGACACTTGGACCTTCTAGTGACAGCTCCCAAAGCTGGGTGACTTTGCACAGGTCTAGGAATTTTCTGTTTTCATCTTAAGGATAGTTCTTCCAATCTCCCAATCTCCTGAGACTGAGGCTAGTCTCTAGTAAGGACACACTGATGACTCACCGATATGAAGGTGCCAAGCATTGTTCTAAGCACTTTGTACTGAGTGATTCATTAAATCCTTGTCACCACTATTATTCTCCCCTCATTTTACTGGAGAGAAGCATGAAACCCTGAAAAGTTTGCAATAAAGGTTTGGGGGCCGGGCGATCACCAGGCTTGATTTTCCAGGGGTTCCTGGGTAGCCTCAAGCCCCAGCTCTTAGTTTGGCAGCCAACCATGGTAATCATTTGCACCATGCAGGACTCAGGAATCATGGGAAAAGCACTTTCGTTCCACGAGAGAGGATCTTGTTGTTTTACTATGCTGCCCACGAAGGAAGGACTAAGAATGGCAGCAGGGAAATGTCTCTCCAACTGTATTGGGAGCAAGATTATTCACCAACAGTCCTTGGGGGAAAGGGTCAAATAAGTTGGCTAAACCCTGAAGAGTGTACAGTCACCACTCCCGTCCTGTCCCGTCCACCCTTCGCCCAATAGGGCCTAAGATGTCTATGGAAGGTAACCTGCTTTCTATGAAAGCATACTTACTGGACCACCCTTTAGTCCTCCAACAACACATATTGTTGCTTTTCAACTGGGGGAAGAGGTGGGGGGAGAAGGATTCTAAACTGTTCTTAAATGAAAACAAAGCTTAAGATTTTCCCTTTAAAAACCCCGAATCAGATGCCTCACTTCAGACACACACAGAAAGGATGCCAACGAAGACAGCTAACGCTGACCCGCAAAAACCTTCCGAGGGAAACTTGCCTAGCTGTGATCAGTGACACATCAATGGCAAAGCTAAGTCCGTAGCCTTTCACAAACTGCAGAAGAGTTGGACTTCTTCCTCCTGCACATCTGCATCCCAGGTGCATGATGCCATGACCCGAGAGCAAAGGCAGTGGAACTTGGGCTTGACAAGTGCCCTGCAGGCATTCTGACTTCATAGCACAGGTCTATCAACTCAAATGCTGTATCAGACCATCATTAAGCTCACTGAAAAGAATTCTCAGCAAACACATCCATGCCCTGCAGCCCTCCCCCTCATCTCAACTCCTGCAGTGCTGTGGCAGTCATGTGCTTACGTTAATTTTATGATTGAGATGTAGGGGTGGTGTCTAGCCTGTTAATCTGGAGATAACCATTGAGTAGCCAATGAGGCCTCTATGTGGGCATGGCTTTCTCCTGAGACTTCTGGGAAATCTCACAATATTTCCCTCATGAAGAGGAGAAGTTATCTTCCCCAGTTGCTGGGAGTTAGTCAGAGAGAGACGATGAATCATGGACAAGACAAGATGGCAGCATCCAAGAAGCTGGAGGAGCTGACGGAGAGACCACAAGACTTGTCCCTGATGGAGCCAGACCTCTGAAGCTGGGGTGGCCACATGGAGACCTCTGCCAGCGATGAGTTGCTTCTGCTGTTGATGGACCCTGAGCCCTGGAAGCGAGGAGCCATGTGGAGACCCCTGCCAGCGCCAGGATTCTGCACCCACCGACCTGTGACTTCGTGAGTCAGAAGGAGACTTTATAGACTTATTTCGGGCATATGGGTTAATATCTGACTTATGACTTTGAACTGGGCTGGGCTCAATGTCCTGTTCCTCTTGTATATAAACCTTTTTTCCTTTTATTAATATGTGTGTCAATGAATGTGTTCCTCTACTCTACCCGGACTAACACAAGTGCTGTAGACCATTTTCAGACATAGGTACTGGGCCATGATAGGGACCAAACAGTGGGTGACAAAGGAAGGGTGGCTTATTTAAGAAGACATAAGCATACTGGTCATAACAAATTGTCAGCAAAGAAGGAAAATTGAATGGACTCACCATTCACAACCAAAGATACCATGTGGCTCTGCTTCTCCTTTGACACAGGATTGGTGAGAATGACAGTGTAATTCCCGGTGTCTTTTTCACTCACTTCCATAATCGTCAAGACATGCCCTACTTTGATTGTGTGATTGGACTCAAGGGGCTTTCCATTTTTATACCTGTGAGGGGACGGGGAAAAAATCCCAGAAAGTTACACAATCTAAACATTTGCCTTCATATGAAAGAATGCCTTGCATTTATTCCCAGTGGTTACCATTTTATTTCAGGGGGTGGGTAGCCAAGAGACTTCACAGGGATTCGAACACGCTCTCCTATTGTGACTTCCACCAAAGACTCCATGCCACTGAGAAAAGCAACAAAAGGTTTTTCTGCAAAAGAGGAGAAAAATAATGACTATTCTCCTACATGCTGATTTAGAGCAACAATGGGTTGGGGCTTAGCTTTTCATTTCAATTAACACGGCAAATATGCAGGGGCTCTGCGTTTTTGCAATTCAGGCATTTTTCATACCAACTTCTTATAAGTCATGTTCCAGTGCCTTCCATCCATCCCGTCTTTGCATTTGCTTTTTCTCTCTGAGTGGACGCCTCCAAGCCTACTCATTGCCCAAGTCTCCACTCAGGCACTGGCCCTTTTTGACATCTTCCCTCAGTCCCCCAGGAACGTGAGGGGAACTTCTCCTGTGCTTGCCCGGCACTCTTACATACCTTTCCCAGGGCTCAGTCCTCAGACCTCCCATCTTCATTCACACCTTCCATACCATTTATATAGGTCCTGAGGTGTAGCCCTGGGCTCCTAGCTGCAAAGTCAGCAGTTCAAACCCACTGACCACTCCACAGGAGAAAGAGGAGGCTTTCTGCTTCCATAAAGATTTATAGCCTTGGAAAAAAAAACCTTGGTTGGGGGGTGGGGGTGGTTCTACTGTGTCCTATGGGGTTACAATGCGTCAGAATCCACTGTGCAGTAAGTTTGGCTTTTGAGTTTTAAATCTACATCGCAAGAGTTGCAGGTTTATGTATTACACATCTCCACACGAGCATATCCCCGACATTGCTCCCCTGATATCATTCCTGCTTCATCTCCCCTCTCTCAGTAAGCCCCACCACGCACTTGCTCACTCATACAAAAACCGGCAACCCACTCTCCAGAAGCCTCTTGATCCTTGTCTTTCTCTGCCGCCCACAGCTAACGAATTCCCTGCAGCTTCTGCTGACTGTACCTTCAAAAATACACCCAGATCAGGTCACTTTACACCACCTCTGCCCCCTATCCAAGCCATTCCCTATCCCACACCTGGGCTATTGCAATGCAGCTCCTAACTTCCACACACACGCACACCCTTCATGTCTCATTCACTGATATTCGGTATCAGTGGTATTGACTGCTATTCGATTCCAACTCGGAGCAACTCTGCAGGGCAGAGTAGAACTATCCCTGGGGCTTTCTGAGGCTGCACATCTTTACAGGACAAGAAAGCCTTGCTTTTCTCCTGCAGAGCGGCGGGTGGGTTTGAACTGCCCTTGAAGTTGGTGTCCAATGCACAACCTCTCTGCCACCAGGGCCTCTTCTAGTCCTCTAGCTAGCTTCTCTAATTCTGCTCTTCCTTCTCTAATATTTTCTTCTCACAAACTGAACACATGGAGTAAAACATACGTAGAGCATGTTTCTTTCTGCTCAAAACCCTCCTAAGCTGCCCCGCGCTATAAAATCTAGACTCTTTGCCATGTAAATCGGGGGCTGTTTGAATTACCATACAAACTGCGTCATTCATGATCACAAAGGAGGGTAAGTAAGAAATGAGAGGACTTTCTCCCAGTCCTCCAGAAGATCACCTTTGCTCATCCCAGCAGAACTTTTAACCTTGCAATCCAACACTTTTTAAAAAGCTGCCTTAAATATTGGAGTGATGACAGTAATAGAATCAAAGATGACCAATACTTAGTGAGCCTATTAGGCCACTTCCCTGTGAAGGGTTGGGATTCGAACCCACATCTCCTAGAGTTCAAAGTTAGCCTCTCACTCTCCAGGTCTCATGGCCTGCCCTAACAAGAACTCAGGTCCCCGCGGAATGAACATACGAGCAATTCCTGTTGGGTCTGACAGAATTGAACTCCTCTCCCTTTCCCGGGCCCAGTCCCAGCCCAGTCCCAAGGAGGCCTCGTCTTACCATGGACCCTGACGAATGTGCTGTTCTTTTTGCTCATCAGCCCGCTGGACGCAGCACAGCTGTACCAGCCCTGGTCACTCCGGGTGACACTGTCTAGAGTCAGGGTGCTCAAAAACTTCTTCGTCTCATTCTCAAACTGAGGTTTTGAGTCCCGTTTCGTATGTTTCCTATTCTGGGGGAGGAAAGAAAGAAGAAAGGGAGGGAGTTTCATCCATTTCCAAAAGCCAGGCACACATCGCATGACCCAGTAAGTTTCCTTGATAGCTAAAGGGCCCAGTGTTTGATGTCAGGAGAAATACATGAAACCCAATGAAGTGGGATTTTCGAAAAACCTCCCCTAGTGAGAATAAGGCGGATAAGAACTGCAGACCCAGAGAAAGACCGCCACTGTTCCAATTCTATCACAGGATCAAGGACTCGAGAGGACAAACACAGACGCACTGGGAGAAAGCAAATGACCCTGGAGTCCCCGACACAGAGGGGCACAGAGTTCTGGCCTGGCTCATCTTGTTCCACGGTGCTGCATGTTTTTCAGTTCCCTGAGGTCTTAAGGTCCTTCCATTTATCTCGCTTGAGTCTACCATAAATGCTTATAGAAGCAGCAAAGTGATGCGGGGCACCGGGTCAACGCTGCACAAGCCCTCTTTAAAGGGTTGCCGAGCAAGGATGGGACGCTGAGGACTGAGGGGTGCCTGACCCAAGCCTTGGCATTTTCAATGGCCTCCGATGCAGGTGAAAGGCGGATGCCGGGTAAAGAAGCCCGAAGAGGAATGGAGGCCTTTGAATTATGGTGCTGGCAAAGGACCGTGGACTGCCAGGAGAACGGACCATTCTGTCTTGGAACCAGGACAGCCAGAATGCTTCTCTGAAGCAAGGAGGACAAGACTTCTCACGTACTCTGGACGTGGTGTCAGGAGAGACCAGTCCCTGGAAAAGGACATTGTCCTTGGTAAAGGAGAGTAGCATCCCTCTCTGCACGAGGGATGGAGGCAGTGGCTACAAAGGCAGGCTCGAATAGAAGAACAACCGGGGGGCTGGTGCCGGGCTGGGCGGAGCTTTCTTCTGCTGTCCACAGAAGATGATGCCATGATGAGTCAGCACTGAGCCAACGTTATCTGACAGCCTAGGTGGTTAAGAGGGGGACTGATGAATGGCACACCATAGCATATGGTACCCGAGGGCACTGGTGCCTCCGTGGAAGAACTCCCAGGACCCCTGTGGGAGAGCCAGGTCTGCTTCTGAGTCAACGGACTTATGCAGAGCCACTATCCATCTATCAGCAGCTGCTTACACACCGTGAGGAGGCCGAACAGGTTTCAGCTGGGCAGGTGGAGCTTCCAGACCAAAGACAGAGTAGGAAGAAAGGCCTGGCAATCTACTTCTAAAAAACAACCAATGGAAACCCAATGGCCCGGTCCTATGACCAATCATGAGGATGGGGTGGGATGAAGCAGCATTCAATCTGTTGTGCTTTGGGACCACCATAAATCGGGGGCTGACTGGACGGCAGCAAACAAGGGCAGTATCTTTCATCTGGCCCGAGCAGCCCCTATCTCAGCAGATGCCCGTGAGCGTTTACCATCAAAGCACGGAGAGGTCTGGCTCTGAGTGGTGAGCGTTACCTTCCAGAAAGGATGTTCCCACTTGAACTCAATGGCCACATTCAGTTCGGTCCTGGCTGTACAATTGAGGGTGAGCTTCTCCCCAACAGACAGCTCAACGCCATGCGGGGGACTGAGCACAACATCATAAATCTTGTACCCTGGAGCAAGCAAATTAGAAAAACAACATGAAGGGGAAGACAAATCTCTAACTTGACATTTTTTTTGTCTGTGTTTTAATTATGTGACTCTAAAATGCACCTTATTGTGTCGTCCCCCCCCCCCCACTGGAAACTCCCAAGGAAAACCCCTACAGGCATTTATCGAATTCTGACTCCAAGTTTCAGGATGCCGAAATCCAGTGGTTGGAAAGGTAATAAAGGTATAGTGGCAAAAGCTGTGGGCCAATGGGGAATGCGTTAGTAAATAGTCGAATGTTTCAGAAAAGAGCATGATTTTTCCTCTCAGATTGCTGCCGAGCAATGCAGTACACATTGATTTTATTTTTCCAGAAAAATGTGGCCCTGTTACAGAATTCCCTTTCATCCCTGCGCTTGGCAAGCAAAGAGAAAAAACTCAACTGCACGTGAGTTTCCTTGGAAGAGACAAGTAGATAGAATGAATTCCCCAATGCCAGATGATGAGTGCACCAGTTAAATACCCCTTGTCATTCACCCTAACCCTTCCTCCTCCCCCTCCAGGATCTTAAAACAGAAAGCTGATCCTTAGGGTCTGAGAGAAATGGCAACGGGTTTGTTCTCTTACCTAAGACTGCAACTATGTACATAATAGACTGGTAGGTTTCATCATTAATTTTTGCTTCACAGAAGACCATGCCGGCAAAGCTGATCATAGAGCTGGGGATAGTAAAGCCTTTCTTGCTGTCCCAGAAAATTCTGTGGCCATCGGGGAAAAATCTCTTTTCTGGGTACCTCTAGGTAGTAAAAAGAAATAAATACGGTTACATGTTTTCTAAATTGGGTCCCGTCTTAGTTGATCGCTAACGCATTCATCTTACTTTTAAGAAGAGTAATTGCTATATGGATCTACAGATAACCTTCTTCCTGGAGTATGGACAACGTGGAAGTGGGTAAAGGGAGGCATTGGACAGCATAAGATATGACAAAGTAATAACAATTGGTAAATTATCAAGCATTTAGGGAGGGTGGGATGGGGAGGGAGGGGGGAAACGAGGAGCTGGTGCCAAGGGCTGAGATAGAAAACAAATGTTATGAGAATGATGAGGGCAGCAGATGTACAGATGTGCTTGACACACAATGGACTTATGTAGAGATTGTGATAAGCGTTGTATGAGTCCCCAATAAAAGGATTTAAAAAAAAAAAAGAAAGAAAGAAAGAATAGCAATTGCTTTTCCTTGGGAGGATGTCTATTTTGACCTTTCTGAAAAAAATAAAAATCTTTAAAACTATCAGGCTGTCCCTCATGAGCTTTACATTCTGAACACTGAAGTGATGATTAAAGGAGCCCTGGTGGCACAGTGGTGAAAGCACTCAGCTGCATGATGAAGGATCCATGATTTGAACCCACCATCCATCACTCAGGAGAAAGTTGTGGTGGTCTTCTGTAGAAATCCACTCTCTCCTAGAGCGCCGTGAGGAGTCAGTATCTACTCGATAGAAGGGGAGAGGAGATAATTGAAGAAGATAAAACTTACAGCACAAAGTGACACGTTCAAGTTTGAGATGGACCCACGACATGGAACAACCACAGTTTTGTTTTTGTTCTCTGTGACGATGACTCCATGCTCGTCGTTAACAGAAGCAATAAATGGAGACCTGTAATCTGGAAGAACATGGAATATCATCAGTTAGGAGCCTTAGCAAAGGTTGGTCATCCTCCAGGCTCATAAACTCTCACCAGAGAGATGAGTGGTTGGGAATGATGTCTCTGAGTAGGCAAAGGCACTCTCACACGTCAATCTGCTGATGGACATCTGGGTCCAAGAGTATGCTACAAAATATGCTCCAGAGAAGCATAGGAAGAGGGATACAGATGGAAAAGTAGATAAGCAGGCATAGATGCCAGATGATAGATAGATAGATGATACAGATAGATGTACTTATATAAAAAATCAGAAATAAAGTCTCCCAGAATGTGGTTGACTCCTCTCATGAGTATCATCAAGTTGAACTATGTTTTAGAGCTTCCACATTTTAATATCTTCATCATTTGATATTATTTTTCTAGTATCTTTATTTTAAAATTTGAAGTTATATTTTATCTATTCATTTTTTACTTATATACACATTTTTAAATGCCCCCTCTCTCCCCAGGAGAGTAATGTAAGTGCTATAAAAATAAAGGCATGAATCTCAAAAGATCTTGAAAATAAGGAAATAAATTTTCATTTTTGATGTCCACATGTTAAGCTTGTGATAACTAGCTAGAAGAGGCTTTTGAAAACGATGTTTAATATAATCCAAGAGTTTCAAGATTCAGCAGTCACAAGTCCCTTTGCTAAGAATCTGAAAAGCTTCCTGCAAAAGACTGAAGAGAATACGAAAGCAGTTTAAATATTGTTCAACCCATGTGCACCCAACGCTGATCATCTGCTAGAGCAGGCTCTACTTCCGAGAGATAAAGAGGAGGTGGTCTGGCGTCAAGCTGGACACGTCAGAGAGATGGCAGCTCAAGACGCTGGCCCCACTGAGCATTGTTAGAGCGCCTCATCATCATTGGTCAAAGCGGAGCAAGGGCTAATTAAACCCAAGGGGACAAAGGTAGTTAATGCCCAGCAACAGCAGAAGTTTGATTTCCTTCCCAGCTGGAAAGCACAGAAAGGGAGCCAATCTAGCCCACCACATGCTACAGCCATTATCTTACGAGGCCAGGCGACCACTTCCTGGCTCCAGCCAATGTTATAGGGAAAGGGGTCAGAAGACTCCGGAAAGAAGATGGAACCAGCAGGGAATAGTTCAATGTTGTCTTTCCCATTGTTAAACTTCAAGACCAAGATCTGGGGCAGCTCATCATGGCTTAGGCAGGAAGCAGAACTGGATGGCATACCCAGAGACTGGTTGTGCATAAATAAACAGCGTGGGGAGCTGCTGCTTTTTACTTGGGCCTACCTCTCCTCTGCATGTTATCAAATCCAGCAGCACTTGCTTACGTGAGAAGCCTCTGGAAGCTAAATTCACCCTTTGACGTAAATGCCATTCAGTCAATCAATTCTATCTCGGTGCCCCAGGATAAGGAAATAAACAAGATCATCCCAAACAACCACCCATCCTCCCCAAATAAAATATTTACTGCAACTTATAGAAGGCATTTTTTTTTTTTGCAGGGCTCCAGGTTTCCTGACTTGGGGAGACAGAAGTCACAGGACATTTTATGGGAGAGGCTCATCTTGCAGTGTTTCCAGACAGAGAGAGGAAGCCAGGAGATCCTCCCGATCCTTTGAGAAAACCTGCTCTCCCAAGACTGCCAGATCAAAGGGGCCAGCAATGCTCAGGGCTCTGAGCCTTGTCTCTTGCAAATGCTGCAGAAGAGAGAAGGAGGGCACAGAATGCTCTCTGCGCAGAGTCACCTTAGGCAACAATTCTTAAGCATGAAGCAATCCAGGTGTGAGCACAGCGCTCTGAGGTACCCTACATCTTTCCAATGCACCAACCACATTGCACATTGAAATGCAAGTGGAGACAAGGACATGTCTTTCCAAAAGTGAGTCCCCTTCTGGAGGGTGGCGGTGGGGGTGAACCTGCCACAAATTCTCTGGGATATGCCAAAAGACTAAACTCACAGCCCAAACTTTTAGTTGATTTGACGCATAGCGCAGCGATACAGGGTTCTGAGGTTGAAAATCTTTCTTCCTGCGAGAAGGTAGTCTCATTTTACTCTTTCAGAAATGTTGGTTGAACCGCAGACCCTATGGTGAGCAGTGCACTGCTTACTTGACACCACCACCAGGTTCTGCTGGGATGTACAGATGTATAAAATCATAGAAATCAAACCTTAACAAGACGGTCACCTTCACTGAAAAGAAACATATTCAGAATAGCCAAGAAAAACACAAAGCACGCAATCCCTTCCAAACTTTAACTATCGTCACCATCCCCAGTGTTAGTCTCTCGGTCCGTCATTGGGGAAATCAGGTTTTCATGGGGGAAATTAAGCTACTAAAAGAGCTCTGAAACAACAAAGAAAGCAGAGATTAGTTATGAATGCCATGTATGTGTAAGATCACAGTCCCCACTTCTACAGGTCCCAAATTGCTACACCCTAGAATAACTGGGTCTGTCACCCAAGATCTCAGAGCACCCAGGACAGGCAAGCCCCCAAAGCTTCTTTGAAACAGTGTCTTCACTTTCACTCAAGGATGAGCTTTTTAAAAAGATAAAGAATACAAGCGGGGAAAGAAACACTCCTATGGACTAAAGAGCTTCGGCATCCTCGCCTGTGCCCCTGTTTATTCTTGGGGGAATCTCCCAAGCTGTAGTAGATAGCTTATCTCTACAGAAACCACACCGCAATTCACCCTCATCTGTCCTGTCACAGAGTTAAAGGTGTTTTTCTATTTTTGTTTTTGTTTGGTTTGGCCTTCCCCACCCCACCCCCTCCCCCCGTAAATATCTCAAAACTTTCTTATGAGTCTCCTTAGTGACTAAGATTTTAACATTGGTAAAGCGGGACACCATTGACTGGAGGTGGGGATAAGAGGGGGGTATAGTCCCTTCCCGTTCTCCTGCCGCTTGTCATGCATTCTTTCCAAAAATCGGGACTTTTTCTAAAATGCCAAGGGACGCGGGGAAAATTGTTTAAAATCAGGACTGTCCCACCAAAAGGGGGACGTCTGGTCACTTTACCTTGGTCAACCTTGAACACAGATTTACTTAGGAACCAAGATCAGAACCAAAGTAATTGAGGGAGCCGGGGTGGGGGTGGGGGCAGCAGGCAGGAAGAAAATTAAAAGGATGCAATGGGGGCACGAGCCCCAGAACAAGTCATCGCCACCTCCTTTCTCAGAGGAAGCCTTGGGGGAAAAGAATTCTGTGTTTTCCGGTTGGCAAGCAGCCTTCGGACGGGGCCTTTTGTTGGACTCGATTTCTCGTTAGCCTATTGTGTTGGATAACCGGTGCCTCAATGTAGGAAGTGGACTCTGTGAAAGCACTCACCTTGGATGTAGACATACACCACTGCAGCTACATTCGTGTCCCGGTAGAAGCACTTGTAGGCTCCAGTGTCATTTCCAACCACTTTAGGAATTGTGAGTGTCTTACAGAAGAAGTCATCGCTGCACTTGGTCACCTCCACCCTTTCCTCAGACCCAGTCTGATTGTTGGGCCAGAGCCAGTCCACGTCCCTCTGTCCCCTGGGGGGAAAATTAATCCCAAAGATGTATTAGAGGGAAATGCCATGATGAGCTGGTTCCTAAGGAACCTGGGACGGAAGAACTGATGCTCAAACTGGTAAATAAATTCCTCAGCAGACATATACACAGCCTCCTGCCAAAAAGGGCAGGTTAAATTGACACAGGTCAAAAGGCCACAGACTTAGGGAGATTCCTGAGTTTCTATCTCTTCAGTCGTGTGTTTATTATGTGCTGCCTGCTGGACTCTAGGAACCCTGGTGGAGTAGTAGTTCCACATTAGACTGTCAAGTTCAAAGTCGGCAGTTTGAAACCACTGGGCACCTCGAGGGAAAGACGGGCCTTTCTCTTTCCACCCTGCCTTGCCAACACACAGAGGCAAGTTCTACTTTGTCTGACAGGGTCACTAGGGCCGGCACTGACTAGATGGCAGGAAGCTCAGTTTGCATTGGTGGAACCTTAGTCTCGTTGGAACAGACAGGGACATCAATGAAAACTCACTACCACTGAGTCCATGCTAATTCAGAGCGAGCCCCTGTGGGGTTCAGGACCCATGATGCTTTATGGGAATCGAAAGCCCCGTCTTTCCCCCTCCTAGCTGCTGGTGGTCATAAGTAGCAGGGAGAAAAATACAGAAGAAAACTAAGATGGAGACAGAGTGGCCGACAAGGGGCTGGCCTGGTAACTATCAGGGAACGCGGTATGCCAGACCATGTGAATGCTATGAGGTGCCACAGGCGATCCCTCCCAGGATAACCCAACAGAAGGCCATCTGGCCCTTTGCCCTCCTCCTAGGATGTTTCAGCCCCCTGCTGCGGCCACTGTGTCAATCCTTCTCATTGAGGGTCTTCCTCATTTTCCACTAACTTCTCCTCCATCAACCTTGGAACCAGCCCCCACTCACTGTCATACCACCTCTATGCAGGGTTTCCAAGGTTGCATATCTTTCTTGGAACAGACTATCTCATCATTCTCCCAAGGAGAGACTGGTGGGTTTGAGCTTCCTACCTTGTCGTTCACTGTCCAACACTTTCCCAGTCGCTCCACGAGGACTCCTCTATCCAAGGTGGGGAAATAGCAAACATAAAGACCCCAACAGAGGTGCTCGTGTGGAATGTGGAGAACATGGGAAAGAGGCCAGAGTGTGCACAGGGAGGAAAGCAAGAGGTGAGGTCAGGGAAGAAGGGGGTGTGAGGGTATAGGCCAAAGTGAGGGCCACACTAAACATGAATAGATGACTACAAGCTGCTCATTTCTGGACAAGGCTCCTAAGGGAATGGCCAACACCACGGGGAAACGTGACGTTAGTGGTCTTTGTTCAAGAAAACTTGAAATGGACATGAACTGTCAGCCACATTCATGAAGTGACTTCTAAAACACATACCCAAAGAATCAGCTGCCCTCCAATCAACTGCAATGCATAGCAACTTCCCGTGTGTCAGAGTAGAGTCACACTCCCTGGGGTTCTGTGGCTAATGTCTCCTAAGTGGACTGGCAGTTGTCAGCACTGAACTATGTGCACACCGTGGGTGGCCAATGCGCACCATGGCCTTTTCAGTGCCTAGGGAAAATCTATGTGCAGTTTAAAGAAGAGAGAATGGATCTTCGATGGTTTTCAGTAAGCTACATTTTTCACTGTGAGTAAGGGAAGAACAGGGACTGTGGAGAGGTCAGCAGTTCAAGCCCACCAACCACTCCTCAGGACAAGGATGAGGCAATGTGCTTCTGTGATAAATCACAGCCTTGGAAACCCAAGGAGGCAGTTCCACTCTGTTCTGTGAGGTTGCTGTGAGTTGAAATCAACTCACAGGAGGGTTCAATTCTCTTCAAGCTGCTGAGAAACAGTGTGTTTCACTTGGACTAGCCAAATGAAAGAAGCAGCCCCTGCTACTGTGTTTCTCTCCAGGGACTGGGTGTTGAACTTAGGGCTTTCATAAGGGCACTGCCATAACTTTCACACTTGGCAACCTAAAATCAATCTGTGTCTTTGTGGGGAATACTTGTTAGTCATCAAAGAGAAAGCAATTGCAATAAACTGCCCTTCTGGGTCCAAAGGATGGTTTTCAAGGGCCAACAGGGCCTCCACTCTTCATTGCCTCTGCCCCAAATACAAAGGGGGCCGAGAAGAAGTTGTGTCTCTCTTGAAGAGCACAGCCGTAACATCCCTCCCGTGCCCTCCATCTTTCCTCTCAGGGTATATGATGGTAAGAAAAATTTAAAGGACACTAAGTCAGAAAAATATTCTCCCCCAGTTGGCAGAAATCAGCAACATGACTTCTCATTAGCAAACACAGAGAGGCACCCCCAAACACTTCACGCCAGAGCATGCAGCCCCTTCACGTCTGCAGAGCCCACCCTCAGCACTGTAGCACACTAACAACTGAAGAGGAATGGTTACAACTGTCTGAGTCGAATCAACCAAAGGACTGAAAAGATGTCCATGGGCGATTTTGAGTGCGACCAATGTAAAGATGATGTCAAACTTTTCCAAATCTACTGTTAAGGGTATGTCCTCCACTTCACTTATTGACTAAATGTTTACTGGGCATGTACTGCACTAATGTTATCTATACGTTTATGGTGGTGGTGGTGCATGTGGCAGCAGAAGGCGGTGAGAGGGAAAGACCAGCAAAATCACCCATAATTTCTAGAAAATGGATCAAATCCCTTTCTTTTCTTTTTAGTCCCTTCATTCTCAGAAACCTCATGGTGTCAAAACCACGTTAAAAATCTGCAGTAATGGATACTCTTTTTGCCCTTGCTAAGCAATGGATTTGCCAACCCAGGCAATTGGAATCTGAAGCGAGACCTTACCTGCAAGTAATTTGAAGCGTTGAATTAACCGTAATTGTGAGAACGTCTTTTTGTGTGCTGAGCCGGGGCGGGGCAGGCGGGATGGTCAGCAAACCTAGAAACGAATGAAGTAAATGAATGCACTTGTCCCTGAGTTCGGCCCCATAGGAAACACCTTCTATAAACAATACACACTCTATACTTTCAGAAAGCCTCTTCGACTCCAGCCGGTCATTGTGTCAAACTGTGAATTTACTTTTCACCATTCCCAGTAAAAGTTCACAAGCTGTGTCATAACAGGAAGAATGGGCAGATGGTCGCAAACCAGCACAACAGTTCGGCAATTCATGGAGCTAGGGTGGAGTTCCTGTTTTCCCGCATTGCCAACTTCAAGGTCTTACAAAAGGATATGGACATTGAAACCAAATGAACCTTCATCTGATGATCTCACTCCCTTGGGAAAGGACCCACTGACATTTCTTATAAAACATAGGATGCACACATTTCACTGAAGTGCTGATTAATGAACACTGTGGGAGAGATTTCTATACAGTTCATCTGGGTAGGCTGGGGGAAGGGGACAGTGCTTAACCCCTTGTCGCTAGCACTCTGCTGTGCAGGGGCTGGAGGGCAGGGTGGGGGCAGTGCAGTTGTTATGACCCTCATTCTTTTCACTAATTTTTTCAAGTGCCCTTTCTCTGGACACTGGACTGCCGGGGCTAAAAGGAAGTCTGCATATTAAAACTAGATGAGAGGAGTTGAGGCAGAAGGCATCTTTTCCAATTTCACACAATATGCATATGAATATATGTTTCCTCTGAGAAGGGGATGCGGGGGTTGGGGGGGAGTGTCCTGTTAATGGGCCATCGTGGATGAAATCTCAATTCTTCAACTGATTCATCAAAAGTTTCAACTCTCCCTAAAGCGTGGGATGCAAGAAGCCTGGCTTTACCTAAAGATTTAAGAACTAGAACCCAGATAAAAAAAGGTGAGGGGGGACAGATTCCTTACTAAGCATCTCACATGAAGAAAATTTAGTTCTCTGTCAATTAAATGGGAAAAGCTACCAGGTATTGAAGAAAACACCAGAAGAAGAAATTGTGCATGATATTGGGGTCTTAACTAATATTACAAATTATAATAATCCATTTCTGGGTCATCCACTTCACTGTATTATAAGCCCATGTATGGTTGAGTAGAACTGGGCTCTGAAGAATTTTTAATGGTTAGTATGTTAAAAGTGGATCACCAGGTCTTTCTTCCAAAGTACTCTGGGTGGGCAGGTCTTATGGTTGGCAACGAAGAGCCTTAACTGTTGATGAAATTTCAGCTTAAAACAGTGACTGCTGCTGGAATGCACCCAAACTTGATCTAGTCCCTAATTCACATCAACTAAGAACAAATATCTCACTGGGCCTAAACTACCATTGACTTGTTGGACAAATAACAAGCAAAAGCAAATATGAGCACATAGGAGAGTGAGTCAAGAGACTAGAAACAAATATCTAAGATAAATACCCCATGCATCTTATCGATGGTCTCCGCTGTGAATAACTACAGGCGAAATGAACAACTGCTCAGCCAGGGGCATTGACCAAAAAGAGTAGGGTGGAAAAAATGAACATCAAGCTACAACAATAGGAGTCGGGTACTAGGTGTCATTAGAACCAACCTGCTATGTGTGAGGTGGTGGTTCTTAAATTTTAAGATGTGTCAGAATACCTCTAGGCTTCCCGAATCTGTATTTTAAGCAAGACTTTCAGGTGACCCTGACACTGATAATCAAGAGACCATTCTTGAGCAGCTATGGGTCTGGTTTGTCATATAGACTCACTTAGAATAGCCACGGCCGTCAAGGTGGTTCTGATACGCAAGGACCTGATGGGACAGAACTGGATTTCTTAAGTGGCCAGTGAATCTTTACGGAAGAAGACTGCTTCCTCTTTCTCCAGGGGTGTGGCTGGTGGATTCAAATCACAGAGCTTTGGGATAGGAGCTGTGGCAGCCCAGTGGGTGAAGCATTGGTTTGTAAACCCAAAGACCAGTGGTTCAAACCCACTAGCCAGTCCTTGGGAGAAAGATAAGCCTGTTCCCATAAATATTATTGTCTCCAAAACCCTATGGAACATACACCATAAATATCACTGCCTCCAAATCCCCCCTCTGTCCTTTGGGGCCCCTAAGTGTACTCTACAATGAACCAACTCAAAGATGCTGATGGATAATGAACCAGCCTAGCGCATTTCCATATGAAGAAAATAACTGCCCGAAGCCAGGCAAACCAGAATACAGAAGGCTGAAAAGCCAAAGAAAAACCTTCTAAAAACAAAGTCCTGCTTGGTGTAAGAAAATGAGAGGGAAGAGACCTTTGTATGAGCACAGATTTCAAACTTCACAGGGAAACGCTCACAAAACTCCAAACTCATAGCACCTGTACAGGACAGAGTAAAGCTGCCCCACGGGGTTCCCAACACTTTAATGAGAGCCTCGCTTTTCTCCCATGGATTTGAGGAGTGGACCTTGTGGTTAGTAGCGCAAGGCATCGCTAGGTTGAAAATCTAGGTTGAAAACCCTAGGTTGAAAAATTACGTTGAAAACTGACTGAACACAATTTTCTCAATGCTCCCAATGAGAAGATAATCCACTATTTGGAGACTCCACGTTAGAATAAAACGATTGTAAAATGATGAGGGCATAAAGAAAAGCAAGGGGCCCTGGTAGCATTGTGGTTACTTATTGGGGTGCTATCCATAAGATCAGCAGTTCAAAATCACCAGCCACTCCGAAAGCGAAAGTCGGGGGCACTTTCTACTCCTGTGAAGAGGTACGGGCTCAGAGACTCGCAGCGGGCAGTCGTACCCTGTCCAGTTGGGCTGCTATGAGTTGACTTTGCTTCACAGCAATCAGTTTGCTTGTTTGTTTGCTTTTTATAAAACAAGCCAGGCTCACCGCCGCCACCGAGAGAGGGGACTTTTTATTTTAAGACCTCTCATAACTTATTGCTACAAACGACACAGTTTCCCATGTAAAAAGAATTTCGTAGATTTCTATTTGAAAGATCTGTTTCCCATTTGCAGGAAATCAAAACAACACCATACTGTTCCAGAGACCCATCTGCAACAAAAACCTATTCAACAAAGCCCCCAAGAACGATAACTTCAAATTCATTATCTGTCGACCAAGCCTTCATTTTCCCTCCCATTGTGCTCCATGAAGCCCCATTCATTAGCAAGTTGGAGTTCTACTCTTCAGAAAGGTCCCAGCAAGGCCTCTGAGCTGCACATCCCTCTGCTCCATACAGAGCCCTTCTATGTGCAAGTCCCATAACCAATATTAATGAGTTTGTGCACTATTACCCCTTCCAGCTCAAACACAGGAAGGAAACACAACAGTGGCTCTGTCTCTAGAAGTTGATGGCACCAATTATAGCCCAATGCAATTAAGTAAGCCGCATGCTCCAAAAGGGCAACCTCTGCATTATTCCTGGTAACGCTGTTACCATTTTACCACTGGCGCGATGCAACACCCTGGCCTTAAAAGCAACTTACTCCTTTGTGGGATACAGAACCACTCCATGTTCTAGACCTCACTCTCTGACCCAAAAGGGGAAGAGAGGTCCCTTCTCAGGGTCAAATGAGTGTTGAGGCTGGAGCAGAGCAGTGCCTAAGAGAATTTATTAACTGTAGACAGATGATCCTCCTACTGTATGTGGAAGCGTTTGTCTTCTTTAACAACAACAATAAGAAAAATGCCCCCCAAAACTTTGGACTTTCCCCCCCCCTCCCCGACCTCATAGCCTCTGGAAAGTAGGAAATGATGGCCACAGGATCGGAATCATATCTGGGAGGCTTGAAAAGGGGGGAGGGAGAGATCAAGCACGTGTGTTTTCTTCATTCTAAAGGAGACCACACATTGAGTGGCAAGGGTAGGGGCGCTCAGCATTAAAACTGGGTCCGGTGGAGTATGCCTCTATGTCTTGAGCTTCTGGTGTGCATATCTCAGGGACAAAAGCGTTTTGTAAAAAAACGTTTAAGACTATTTTCCTTAGGAAGATGACCGGTATGTGGGGGGCCCTTGGCTAAACTGCCACAGCCCTGGAGCCGTGCCTCAGTTTACCCCCCTTCCCTGAGAAGTGAGGGGTGTCTTGCAAGGAAGGAGAAGAGTTCCTCTCCCTGATGCCACTTCTCAGAAGTTGCGCCTTGCAGCGTGCTGCGCCCTCACCCGCCGTCTGCGCTTCACTCTGGCAGAGCGCACAGTGCGCTCCCAGCCACCAGCCTGCCCTCCCTGGAGTCGTGCTATGTTCGCCGCAGAAGAGCAGAGCAGCCGCCCGAGCCAGATGGAGCCCTGCAGTCCTGACTTTTCACCGTCCGTTGCTGACCCTCAGGGCACCTCCTGGGCTCCTGCCCGGGCGCCTTCCAATCCCCAAACACCCGAAGGTGTTTGCGCTCGCAGGGCACTCTGCAGCCAAAGTCTGGTCAGTGGGGGACCAGACCCTAGAAAAGGTGCCCGGTAAACTCTCCGGAGATCACCGACTCCCTGGGAAATCTTGGGCCCATCCCTGAGCCTCGGTTTTCCTCCGCTGGGAAATCAAAGAGGGCGAAGTGTCCAGTTCCCTGCCCACTCTCCAACTGGAAGTTAGATCGGGGCTCCGCGTCCTGCCAGAACCGCTCCTGCCCGCGCGCACCCCACCTCTGCGCCTCCCGGGCCCGGGGTGGGGTCCTTACCCAGAGAGGTAGCCTGGCTCTCCACGCACAGCCACAGGGCGACGGCCAGCAGCGCCGCGCGCTCCATCGGCACCAGGCGCCGGGCGCAGTGGCCAGGACGCAGACGTCGGTTCTCCCTCTGGCCCGGCGGCGGAGGCGCAAAGGGGACGCGCGCCTTGGCGCCGCACCCCGGAGCGGGCGGGACCCGGGTGTCCCGACCCGGCGGCCGCTGGAGGAAGTGTCTGCGGGGGCCTGTCGGAGGAGCGACCCGGGCTGAGGAGCCGACTCTGGGCTTTCTGCAGCGCGCAAGTGACGGTCCCGGCAGCGGAAAGGTAGCGGCCACGCACTGCCTCTCGCCCCGGGGCCGGGACTCAGTGCCGGCAGGGAGCGGGGCCAGGCTCTAGAGCGCGGGGGCGGGGCGAGGCGGGGCCGCAGGCGGAGCTGCCCTCCTCCTGCCGCAGGCCCCGCCCCTCACCCCGCCAGGGCCTGGTGCGTCGGAAGGTGGGGGCGCCGGATCTGGAGCGTGCGCCCCCAGGACCCGCGGCGTCTCCCACCTCTACACCTGCCGGGGATGCGCCGGGTCCGGAGTGGCGCGGGAGGGCAGGCTTTCTGGCGCAACAACTTGGTTTCTGATGGAAACCGTGTCGCCAGGACAGAGCTCCGGGCCACGTCAAGTTCAAGGGCTGCCGGCCCGCGTTAGAACTGGGGACCCTCGCCAAGAACGCCGCGAGCGGTTGCACCCTGAATGCTCGGCTTGCTGGGTCTGGCGGCCGCACTGGGAAACGCTAAGACGGAGGCGAAGTGGCAGGGAAAGCCGGCAGGGCGCGCGTTTGTTTGGGCAAGCACAGCTGCACTGTGGAAATCTGCATCTGAAGGTCTTTTAGCCAGAAAATACGCCACGTTCCCGTGGCTTCAAGTATTTTGAAGTGACCCGCCTAGCCCCCGAAGGCTTGTTTCAAGTTTGCCACCCCTGTCTAGCTCGCAGCCAAAAACTTGGAGCAGGACGCCCGAGAGCCGAGGGACCACAGGCTCCCGCACCCCCATCCCGGGGCCGGAGGGGCGGCGAGCAGCCAGTCGCTCTCGCGAGGCTCTCCAGAAAGGTCTTTTGTCTCTATTGTGGCCTGAAATGGGGTCCCCTGCCGGACTCCTCAGCGATCCTCTCACCAGAGCCTGGGCTTCCAGGCAGGATACCTGGGGTAGAAGGAAAGGCGGCGGGTTCCGGGCGATTCTCCCCGCCAGAGCAAGGCAGCAAAAGTTCCCAGACTCTGGATACCCAGGCTACTCTGCGACCAAGTCGCACAACTCTTCCTGCCGGTGTAGACTTGTTAGTGAGGCTGTTTGTAGAACTGACATTTATGCCTGACCACACATCCTTTTTATGTCTTCGTTATTTTCTCCCCACACCTGGGGAGTGGCATCGTGAAATTGGGACTTCCGGACCCTTCTGTCTTTTACTTCCAAGAAACACCCGTGGGTTTTAATAGCAACTGGTGGGGCTCCCTTTCCTTCCACCAGAAGAGGCGGGGTGGTTCTCTACCTGCAGCGACTCAGCGGGAGAGAGAGGAGGCGGCAGCGTTCTGTTCTAGGGTCTGAAAGAGTTTAGGTTTGGAGATGGCACAGGGCAGTACCCCCCTGCCCTCTAGGGACATTCTGAGTCCGAGTGGGCTCCATGGCAGTGAGTTTGGCTTGATTTTGTCCTCTAAAGCCCTCCTCTGGAAATCCACAAGCAGTCCAGAAAAAAAAAGATGACCAGACGTTCTGCTTTTTAACAATGTCTGTATCTCGTGGCGTTTTAAAGTTAAATAAATATATTACAATACTATTTTTGCATTCTATGAATATTTCTATTGTTCCAGATAGACTAAATTTTTAATTAAACACCCCTCCTCCCCCCAATCAATGGTGTCCTGCTTAAAATTTGGTCACTAATGACTCCTTATTCAAAGAAAATTACTTTCCTGTATTTCCAAGTTGATTTTTGGAATATATCTCTTTCAAATATAATGAGGGCATTATTCTCAATATGTGTGTGTGTTGGCAAAACCTTTTCTATCACTCCCCTGGGTAAGAGAGGTGAGAAGCACACCAAGTGGCACTGTCACATGGACATCAAAATGATTGCCTACATGTCTTTTGTACATCCTTTCAGCAGAGATTTTTTTCTTCTAAAAATATCCCTGCAGTTAGAGATAGCAACAAATATTTTCATGATTCTAGGGTACATGTATCAATCTGCCTACTAGGCTATAACTCTATGCCAATTTACTTAAGTGCTTCCAGGACCAATAAAAAGTTATCACGATAAACAGAAAAGATTGAAGTTGTTAAGGGTATCATTTCACATGGTAGCAGAAGTCAAGAAATTAAAGAATGTATATTATGTGTCAAATCTGCTACACATGATCTTTTTAAAGAGTTAGAGAGCCAGTCAGTTACTTTGAGGATTCAAGTCCTGTCCTAAATCCTTTTATTTTCTATCACCTGCTATGCTTGGGAAAGCTAGACAATGAGTTAGGAATTACAGAGCTGGCAAAGAATATTGAGTATATCATGGCTTACTAGGTGAACAAACAAATCTGGTTTTTGTGTTTGTTTACTGAGGGCTCTTACAACTCTTGTAACAATCCATACATCAACTGTATCAAGCACATTTGTACATATGTTGCCATCTTTGTTTTCTAGACATTTTTTTTTTACTGAGCCTTTGGTGTCTGTTCCTCTGGATGAATAGCCAGAATGTTCCTTAAAAGCAAGAATGACAAGACTTTCTCTCACCTACTTTGGACATATTCTCAGGAGGAGCCAGTCCCTGGGAAAGGACACCATGCTTGTTTAAGGTGATGGTCAGCCCGAAGGAACAGAAGGAAAATTTTTAAAAGGTTTCCCCACCCAGTAACTAACATATGTTGTAGCTCAATGTAAAAAAAATTTATCAGATACTTTTGCCCTTGGTACTGATACGATCAAAGAAGTATTAAATTTAAACATTTTATAGCTACATTTATCACATGCTATTCTGGGACTAAAATTCTTACTGACATTCCTAAGGCTTCTGTAGCATGAGTACAGAAGGAGGTCCAGGGTAGGGGGTGACAGAGGTGGGGAGTGTGACACCCAGAGGTACTGAATTGGATCACACCAACCTGAATTGCCACTGTTCATCATCTCCCCTGTCCCACCAGTGGTAGATTTTGTACAAAGGTCGCTTGGGATCTGGACTTTTTCACAGGAGTATACATATTAGAGATCTCTCTCCATATCAACCCTTTGAGCTCCATTTCATTTTTTTTTCATGATGGCAGTGTGTTCTACTTTATAGAGGAACGGATAATTTATGTAGGAAATGTTAGGGGCGGTTAATGGGGGAGATCCTTGAAGAAACATTTCCATCTCCGTTTGCACCTCCACCTCCATCCCTATCTCTCCTCCTTCTCCATGCCCTCCTCCTTCTCCTCTTCTTCCTCCCTCTCCAGACAATTCTCTCTCAGCCTTATTTACAATTCATCACACTTCCTCTTCCCTGTCTCACTTTAGAAGGCAGTTGTCTCCTCCTCCTCCAAATGCAAACCAGAACTTGCAGGCTAATAGCCCTGTTTTAGATGTCTTGGAGGAAATGATGCATCTTTGGTGCCTGAAAGACCAGAAATCAGCAGGGCCTCCATGAAATCATTCTAGCACATTCCCTCCCACACAGCCCTTAGAAGTGCCCTGTGTTGGTGAGAAGTGACAAAGGTCTTCATAAAAAATATAAAGGTCTCTTTGTTGGCCTCATTGTTTATCTATCATGGATTCCTGTGTTGTGGGCTCTTGTCTGTAGCAGTGTGCATGTTTTGATCTAATCTGATTTGTAAAGTAAAATTGAGGTCATGATAGTGGGGGGAAGGAAGCACCAAAGAACTAGAGGAAAGTTGTGTGCCAGGAGAATTAGAGGAGGTTGAAGGGAGAAAGGGGGAATCAATGACAAGGATCAACCTACAACCCCCTCTACAATCCCCTCTCAAAATAAAGTGGGTGAGGGGAGATGGAGGATGATGTAAGATGTGAAAATAATAATCTATAATTTATCAAGGGTTCATGAAAGAGGGCAGGGGGGAGGAAAGGAAAAGAAATGGGTAGCTGATATCAGGGGTTCAAGTGGGAAGAGAATGCTTTGAAGATGATGATGGAGGCATAAGCGCAAATGTGCTTGACACTGGATGGGTGTATGGATTGTGATAAGAGTTGTAAGAGCCCCCAATAGAAGTATTTTTTTAATACACGTGAAATCATATACTAAATCAATAATAAATAAATAAAAGTCTGTCCTATGTAAAGTGCCTTCCCATTTTCTGGCACCACTGCAAAGAAATGATTTGGGGGTGGGGGGAGCTCATCTGGCAGTACAGATATGGCCACCACCTAGCAAAATGCCCCAGGATTGCTCAATGATCCAGAAATTGTATTCAGAGGTAGCAAGGACTAGTAGTTAATCCCACAGAGCGGGACCTACACTGCTTATATTTCCTGCCAAATCTTCTGTGTACTGTCCATGTAAGCATGGCCCATTCATGTAGCGCTTATCTACAAAAGGCACAAAAGATTTTCTAGCATCTCCTCCACAGGGCTTTCGTAAGAATTAAATCAATAATACCTAGCAAGCACAAGTACCTGCATATGAGTCCCTGATATGCATCTGCAGGATGAAAGGTACTCAAAACATGACTGAGGCGAAACCACTTTTGTAAAGTAGAATCAACCATAAAGACACAAGTAGAATTAGGTTTGTGGGAAGTAAAGTCTTCAGGACCTTCATTCACTGATGGGCCAACATCAGAATGAGAAGGAACAGCTGCAAACATTGAATTTGGAATGTGCAAAATATAAATCTAGGAATATTAGAAGTCAACAAAAATTAAATGGAATATTGATGCTCACTTTGCCGACTCAATCACAGAAGACAAAGTGCATGCATAAGCAAATGTGGTGAAGAAAGCTGATGGTGCCCGACTATCAAAAGCTATAGCATCTGGGGTCTTAAAGGCTTGAAAAAAAGAAAATAGCCATATAATTGAGTTGCAACAAAACCCACATGGAAGAAGCACACCAGCCTGTGTGATCATGAGGTGCCGAAGGAACCAGGTATCAGGCATCAAAGAACAAAAAATCATATTGTTGTGAATGAGAGGGAGTACACACCGGGGATCCAAAGCCCATCTGTAGGCAACAGGACATCCCCTTATAGAAGGGTAACAGGGAGGAGATGAGCCAGTCAGTGTAGCAACCATGAAACTTACAACTTTCTTCTAGTTCTTTGATGATATCCGCCCCCCCCCCACTATCATGATCCCAATTCTACCATACAAATCCAGCTAGAAAACCAACAAGGAAAAACACGTGCCATGTATCCTAAGCTGAGAGAATGAAAAAAAATATTCCTGCCTCCAGTCACAATACTGAAAGATTTTAAAAGACACTGGAAATGCCATATGAAGATAGAAAGAACACCGAGTCAAAAAGAATTAGTCAACACTCACCCATCGCAAGAGGTAGCATAAGTTCAAGAACCAGTGGCATTGAAGGGACAAGTCCAAGCTTCCCTGAAGACATTAGCTAAAAATGATGCTCCATGGAGCACTAATTGACGTTTCAACCAACTGAGGAATCCCCAGAAGCACTCAGTTAGCTATGCCAAGAAGTTTGAAAGATAGCTATCTAGCCAACTAACTAGAAGAGATTTGTATTTCTCCCCATTTTTTTTAGAAGAGATTTGTATTCTCCCCAACAGAATGCACAAATTATAGCACAATATCATTAATATCACGTGCAAGTAAAATTCGGCTGAAGAGCATCCACAATGATTGCAGCAGTCCATTGACAGGGAGCTGCCAGAGGTGCTACATTCAGAAGAGGATGTGGAATAAGGAGTATATATCAATACTGATGTCATATGAATCTTGGCTGAAAGTAGAGAAAAACAAACAGATGTTCAGTTGTGTTCTATTGGTTAGGTCAAAACATTCAACTGTGTGTATTATAACTATGGACAAACCTGAGAAGGTGTCTGCTTCATCATATTATTCAATTATATGCTGAGCAAATAATCAGAGATGCTGGATGAAGAATGCATTATCAGCATTGGAAGAAGGTTTATTAGCATCCTTTGATATGAAGATGACACAAACTTGCTGCAAGTGAGGAGGGCTTAAAGCACTTGCAGATGAAGATAAATAAATTACAGTGTTCAATATGGAATACAACTCAATACATAGAAGAACCAATTCTTCATAACCAGGCAAATAAGTAACATCATGATAAATGAAGAAAAGATTAAAGTACTCAAAGATTTCACCTTGCTTGGATCCACAGTCGATGTTCATGGAAGAAGCAGTCAGAAAACCAAAGGATGCATTGCCTTGGGTAAACCTGCTGCATAGAACCTCTTTAAAGTGTTAAAAAGCAAGGATGTTACTTTGAGGACTAAGGTGGGCCTGACACAAACCAGGTCACCTTGTATATATGTGAAAGTTGTACATCAAATATGGAAGACTGAAGAAAATAGAAGCATTTGAATTGTGGTGCTTGAAAAATTTTTTGAAAGTACCATGGACTGCCAAAAGAGCTAACAAACCTGTCTTAGAAGAAGTACAGTCAGAATGCATCTTAAAAGCCAGCATAGCTAAAGTTAGTCTCATGTACTTTGAACTTGTTAACAGGAGAGACCAGTCACTGGAAAAGGACTGCATTTTAGGTATAGTAGAGGAGCAGTGCAGAAGAGGAAGGTCTTTGATACAGTGGCTGCAACAATGAGCTTAAACAGAAGAATGTTTGTGGGGCTGGCACAGGTCAGGGCAGTGTTTCATTCTGTTGTACACTGAGTAACTTTGAGTCAGGGTGCACTCCCTGGGACCCAAGCACAACAACAGTCTACGTCAAGTATTTATGAATCTCAAATGAGATAATCTTACGAAAGTGCTCTCTCTGTACACTGTAAAACATTTTATACCCGTGGTGGTATTGATAGCTATTTTCCAAAAGATGTCCACTCTTTTCTTACAGAATTTTAAGAAGAATCTTTAATTACTTATTACGTAAGTAAAGACTCCTTAATTATTAATTCATTAAACAATCCTTTATTAGCTATTAATATGTCTTTCACACCCACATTCTCATTGGAAAGTTGTTCTCAACACTACGAATATTTGCTGTTTGTAGAGATGGTTGAAAAACATGATGAACATAGTTAATGTCACTGAACTGTAGGTGACTGTAGACTATTGGAATGGCAAGGATTTTGTTTCCTACATGTTTATCACAGTTTTAAAATTGCTAGTGTTTCAAAATTATGTCCTATCATTCTTTGAATATGTTGTTGTTAAGTGCTGTGGTGCCATTTCTGACTCACAGTGACCCTGTGTACAAAGCAAAACACTGTGCGTTCCTGAGTCACACTCGTCATTGCTGTTATGATTGACCTCATTATTGCATGCACTGTGTCAATCCATCCCATTGAGGATCTTCCTTCATTTTGCCGACCTACTTAACAGGAATGCTATCATGTTCCAGGCACTTGACCCTCTTGATGATACATTCAAAGAATATAAGATGAAATCTGACCATTCTTACTTCTTCTATTATTACTATTATTAATCATTTTATTGAGGGGCCCCTACAATTCTTATAACAATCCATCATTCAAAGTTATTAAGCACACTTGTACACATATTGCCATCAGCATTTCTAAAGCAGTTTCTTTCTCCTTGATATAAGCTCCTCTTTTTCCCCCTCCCTCCCACCATTGTGGAAACTTGATCAATTATATCTTATTATTGTTCTTTAGTTTCTTACCCTGTCTGTTGTCTCCCTTCATCCACCTTTCTGTTATTCCTGCCTTAAGGTGTGTGTGGGTGGGTGGGGGCTATATGCGCAACCTTGGGATGGAGTTCCCCCTTTCCCTCTCCTGTTCATCCCCTTTTCCTCATGACATTGCTATTTTCACCACTGTTCCTGAGGGTTTTATCTGTCCTGAATTCCACGTGTTGAGTACCAATGTGTATACTCTGAAAGTATTCAGGAACGAGAAAAATGATGTGTTTTCTTGATGCTATACTGTACCCTGATTGAATCATCCCTTCCTTGTAACACTTCTGTGGAGGTATGCCCAATTGTCTACAGATAGGGTTTAGGTCTCTACTCCAACCTCCCCTTTTCACAACATTATTGCTCATCCTGAATCTTTTGATAGCTGGTCCCACTCACACCTCATGATCCCACAGGCTGGTGTGCTTCTTCCATGTGGGCTTATTTGCTTGCCTGCTAGACATCTGCTTGTTTCACTTCAAGCCTTTAAGACCCCAGACACTACATACCTTGATAGCCAGGTACTATCTGTTTTCTTCACTGCATTTGCTTATGCATCCGTTTTGTCTTCAGCGATTGTATTAGGAAGGTGAGTATCAAAGAGTTCCAGGTCATTAGAATAAGTGTTCCTGTGCTAAGAGAAGCCTTGAGTAGAGGCCCAACGTCCATCTGCTATCTTAATACATATATATATATATATATACACACATTGGTTTCTATTCATTATAAGAAGCATTCTGGCTGTACTTCCATGATAGACTTGTCTGTTTTCCCATGGTACTTTCCATATTCTTCTCCAGATAATTCAAAGCCAACAATTCTTCGGTCTTTCTTATTAATTCTCCAGCCTTCATAAACATATGAGAAGATTGAAAATACCCTAACTTGAATGAGGTCCACCTTATTCCTCAAAGTGTCTTCTTAACTCTTTGAACACTTCAGACTTAACAGATCCCAGTCGTGGAAACCTTTAGGACGGTTCTGCTCTATTCTATAGGGTCACTGTCAGTCAGTGAGGGAGGGGCTTGGGGTCTTTTGTTGGTTTAATGTTTTAGATTTGTGCAGCAGACTTTCCAAATCTATTACATCCTTTGTTTTCCTAACTGCTGCTTCCATGAGCGTTGACTGTAGATTCAAGGAAAATGACATCCTTGACAGCTTCAATCTTCCCTGTCTAGTGTCATCTTGTTTGCTTGTCTAGTTGTCGGGACTTTTGTTCTTCTAACATCGAGTTGCAATCCATACTAAAGGCGGCAGTCTTTGATCTTCATCAGCAAGGACTTTATGTGCTCCTGGCTTTCAGCAAGCAAGATTGTGCTATCTGCATATTTCAGGTTATTAGTAAGCCTTCTTATCCTGATTCTGTGCCCATTTTCAGATAATGCAGCTTCGTGGATTATTTGCTCAGCATACAGATTGAAAAAACATGGTGAAAGGATACAAGACTAAATGCATACCATTTAAATCCTATAATATTTCCTTCTTCGGTTCCAATGGCTGCCTCTGGGTGTATGTACAGGGTCTGAGTTAGTACTATTGAGTGCCCTGAATCCTCATTCTTCTAGATGTTATCCATAGTGTGTTGTGATCCACACTATTAAAATGTCTCTGCACAGTGAATAAAACATACAAAAAATATTTCTGGTATTTTCTGCTTTCGGTCAAGATCCACATGTTAGGGTGAACAAATGGCTCTATGGCCCAGGAACAACAAAGCCCACCATAGAAAATGCACGCCAGCCTGTGTGACCATGAGATGTGGAAAGAACCAGATATCAGGCATCAAAGAACAAAAATCATATTATTGTATGCCCACCCTCCTGATAATGACCGCTGAAGACAAAAGGGAACAGATGCAGACAGAGAGGAGAAATCCAATGTCACCCAGCTACCAAATGATAAAGTAACTGGGATCGTGAAGGCTTGAGGGTGAACAAGTGACCATCTACCCCAGAAGCAGCAAAGCCCACATGGAAGAAACACACTAGCCTGTGTGGTCACGGGGGGCCGAAGGGAACAGATATCAAGCATCAAAGAACAAGAATCACATCATTATGAATGGGGGGAGGAGATCAGAGTGGGGACCCAAGCCCACCTGTGGGTAATTAGACACCCTCTTTCAAGGGAGTCATGGGGAGGAGACAGGCCAGTAAGAGGCAGTAAGGTGGCAATGAAGCATAAAACTTTCCTCTAGTTCCCGAAGGCTTCCTCCCCTGAACTGTCATGGTCCCAGTTCTACCTCACAAATCCTGCTGGACTGGAGGAGGTACACTGGTAGAAATGGGAAATGGAAATACAGGGAACCCAGGACAGAACCCCTTGGGGCCAGTAGTAAGAGTGGAGCTACTGGATGGGTGGAGGGAAGGTGGTGTAGAGAAGGGGAACCACACATAACCTCCTACCAGGAGGACAGACATTGATGGAGAGGGCAAGGGGAGATATCAGGCAGTGTAAGTTATGACAAAACAATAATAATTTATAAAATATTGAGGCTTAGTGGAGGAGTAGGGAGCAAGGATGGAGGGGGAAAGATGAGAAGCTGATATCAAGGGCTCAAGTGGAAAAGTGGAAGCTTGGAGAATGATGACAGCAGCAGGCATGAGAAGAAGTGTGACACAATTTAGATATTGTGAAAAACTATGTATGAGCCCCCAATATAATGATTAAAAATAAAAGATCCACATGTTATCAGTAATGATCTCCCTTGTTCCGTGTTTTCTTCTAAATCTGGCTTGAATTTATGGCAGCTCCCTGCCAGTGTACAGTCAATGTAGATTATCATAAAATTTGGCAGTATAAATAGATAAGTATACAGATAGATAGACATATGTACATAATTTAAATTTTGTAGAACATATGGAAGGATATATGCCATACAGATATCTATCTCTGGAAAATATTTGAAGCAGAAAGGTATGTAAAAGAAAGTGTCATATTTACAAATAAAATATACAAGTCAAGATCAAAACATACCTTTGCAGATAGATATTGTCTACTTTACATATTCATACAACACTGTTTCAAGTCTCAGACACACACACACTAGCAGTTCTACCCTGTCCTATGGGCTCACTGTGAGTCAGAATGGACACAATGAAAGTGAGCTTAGTTTTCATTTGGCCTCACATTTACTTCTTCTAATTTGTTTCCAGTCTTCTTCAATAAGTCCTCCACACACACCTTTATCAGAACCTGGAACAACCTTAGTAGACATTGGCTGAGTTTCACGGTCCACCGTAATCACGACTATTGTGCCTTGAGAAGTCACAAGTGTACCCTTTATATCTTATTAACCACCATTTTTATAAATTCGGGCTTGTTTTGTGGCCTTTGTCATCTGTATTTTAATTTAAACTTAAAAATATATAGGTATTATTGTATGATAAAGGAAGAGATCATATTACCAGCAAGCATTAAGATGGAGTCTTCCAAACATGTCCAAATAGTTTCTTTTCAGGGTTGATCTTACATCTCTTAAAATGTAAGGCTGAATGAATCAATGACACTGTTCATCTGCCTTTCTATAGTGATCACTTCCATTTTGTAGGTTGAGAATGACTTGAGTGAGTCATTCTGGGATAGATGACCCAATAAAGAAAGGCGAAGACTAAGATATCGCCCTTTTATCCCAGGAATCCTTATGAAACTGGATCTTCATCTTCTACGCTAACCCAACAACCACATTACTCCTTGCTCCTTGTTGCAAATAAAATCACTTACTTCTATAAAGAAAACAAATTGTGTTTTGAGTTGTCTTTTTGCTGTGAGGGGGATAGTGCATTTGGAGTTCGTTCCAGCAAGTTACACTGCCACTTTTTTTTATTTAGAGCTTCTGAAGAGATTGCTTAACAGTGCAACAAGAAAGGTCTAATTTGTGGCAGACAGGTTTTGCCACCACAAAAATGCACCTGTTCGCAGAGCCATCTTGGTGCTCCAGTGTAGGACAAAAAACAGCATGCCTCTTTTGCCCCATGCACCTTATCTCCTGCCCTCGCTCCTTGCAACTTCTTTTTGATTTCATGAATAAAGAGGTACATGGAAGGATGGCAATTTGCCAATGTACCAGAGGTGAAGACCATGACAAGGTGGGATATGTAGCCCCCACCCCAAGGCAAAAGGGACGGATAACAGAAAGGTGGGTGAAGGGAAACAATGGGCAGTGTAAGATATGAAATAATTGTAACAATATAAAAATATAATAACAATATAAAAAAAAGGATTCGTGAGGGTGGGAGGTCGGAGGAGGGAGAGAGGAAAAGAGGACCTAAGGACTCAAGTAGAAAATGTTTTGGAAATGATGTACAAATGTACAAACATATGTACAAATATGCTTGATACAATTGATGTATGGACTGTTGTAAGAGCCTCCAATCAAATGACTTTTTGAGATGAATAAAAAAATGAGGGAAGTCATGTCAGCCATCCAAACATGAGTTTGGAAAATGTTTCTAAGAATGGAATCGCAGATTTGACAAATGTATTAAGTGTAATGGGGAGTACTTTGAAGGTGATAATGTTATTTTATAAAGAATAATTAAATACATAGCTTTGAAAGAAAAAAAATCTTTGGGAGATCTGCTAAGTCTTAAGTAAGGGCAATGTAACATAAAGAAAGTACTGAAATTCAAATGAAAGCCGAACATGATAGTGTGACAGGAGGAAGGCAGTGGGAAACAGAGGAAGGAACTACAAGGCAAAGCACACTTGCAGAGGTCTAAAGACAGACATGTACATATGTAAATATAATCATATATTATAAGGAGGAAATAAATCCAGGTATATATATATTTACAAGTTTAGTACTAAGGTGGAAACTGGACCTTGGGTCCCCACCCAGGCACTTGTTCTATGAATCTGGTATTCCATGATGTTTACTGGCCCAATGCAATCACTGAAGTCAAATAAGTCCATAAGCAAATGTGGTGAAGAAAACTGATGACACCCAGCTATCAAAGGATATTGAGTCTGGAGTCTCAAAGCCTGAAGATAAACAAATGGCCATCTAGCTGAGAAGTATCAAAGCCCACAAGGAAGTGGCCATGAGGTGTCAAAAGGACCAGCCTCAGGCACCAAACAGGAAAAAATCATATCACCGTGGGCACTCCCCTCTGAGCTGATTACTGAGGATATGTGGGGGCATGAGCAAGAGAGGTGAAGATAGCTATGGTACCTGGCTATCAAGAGATACAACATCTGAGAACTTAAAAGCTTGAGGGTGAACAAACGGTCAAATGGCCCAGAAACAACAAAGCCCACCATAGAAGAAACACACCAGCCTGTGCAACCATAGGTATGGAAAGAACCAGATATCAGGCATCGAAGAACAAAAATCCTATCATAATATGCCCACCCTCCCAACATGATCGCTGAGGACAAAAGGGAGCAGACAGAGACAGAGCAGATGAATCTGGGATCTTGAAGGCTACCAAACAATAAAGTATCTGGGATCTTGAAGGCTTGAAGGTGAACAAGTGACCATCTAGCCCAGAAGCAGCAAAATCCACATGGAAGAAACATACTAGCCTGTGTAATCATGGGGGGGAGGAGGGGGGCGAAGAACAAGAAAGAACAAGAATCACAAGAACATCAAAGAACAAGAATCACATCACTACGAATGAGGCAGGGAGAGCAGGGTGAAGGTCCAAGGCCTACTTGTGGGTAATTGGGCTCCCTCTCACAGGGGCATCGTGGGGAGGAGACAGGCCAGTCAAGGTGCAGTGAGGTGGCGATGACGTGTAAAACTTTCTTCTAGTTCCTGAAGGCTTCCTCCCCCCAACTATCATGGTCCCAAGTCTACCTTACAAATCCAGCTGGACTATAGGAGGTGCACTGGTACAGAGGGAAATGGAAATACAGGGAACCCAGGGCAGATGAACCCCTTGGGGCCAGTAGTAAGAGTGGAGCTACTGGATGGGTGGAGGGAAGGTGGGGGAGAGAGGGGGAGCAAGCTACAAGTATCGACACAAAACCTCCTTTTGGGAGGACAGACATTGGAGGAGTGGGCAAGGGGAGACACCGAGCAGTGTAAGATATGACAAAAAATAATAATTTATAAAGTATCCAGGACTGGTGAGGGAGGGGGAGCAAGGATGGAGGGGAAAGGATGAGAAGCTGATGTCAAGTGGATGTTTGGAGAATGATGATGGCAGCAGGCATGGAAAGATGCTTGGCACAATATATGTATTTATGTATTGTGAAAAACGATGTGTGAGCCCCCAATAAAATGATTTTTTAAAAAGGAAAATAAAGAAAGAAAAAGCCATTTTAAGGGATACGCTCCTGTATGTTTTCTAACTTTTAAACATTTTTCTTCAATTGAAACCAAAGAAATAGGCAGAAGCTGGATCTTCACATAGGCAGTTAGTTGAGTTCATAATAATTGTTAAGGCAGAATAATGATGAATAGATATATTATTTATTTAATAAAATATACTTCGCATGCACTAAGAAAACCAAATCACTGTGTACTGTAGATGCATTATGACTTATCTATTGGGCTTCAAAAAGTTCTTGAAAATGGAATTAAAAGATGAATATTTTCACAAACTTTTAAAAGTCCCTTTATATTATCAAAGATATTGTAAGATCAAAACTACATATGCCGTCTCTGTAAAATGTACTTTACATGATTGTTCTTAAGTTTGCACTTAAATAAAAAGCATATATATTTAATGAATATCTATTTATACTCACACTTAGATGTAGCCATATGGACTATTGTTTTAAGAGAACTAAGAAATCACTCTTCTTATACAATGGCAGAACTTCACATAGTATTACACGGTCATGTGTTTATGTGAATGTTTCTTCCTGAAAAACGTATATTAGGTCTAATCCATCCAATATTCCCACCAACTACCATAGTCCTTCCACGTAGATACCTCTGAACAGACTAATGAATTTCAAACTACTTTCGTCATTTCTATTTCTGCTGCTCTTGATCCTCCTTTGTGGCTTGATGTTGCTGTTGTTGGTTTGTCTGTTTACAGAATCACATGCCAGTCAAGTATCCATCACAAGTGTCTTTACAGAAATCATCTTGACTGGAACATTGTCAATTTAGACAGCAACAGAGTGAAAGACTTCTTAATTTACTAAGCACCAAGGATTGAAGGTTTGGATTTTGTTTTTGTCTGTTTATTTGAATCACAAAGAAAAAGACATAGAGAGGCTCTCACATTTGCATGTACTATACAAGAAATGTGTAACTCTTGAATTTCATGTCTGTGCCATTTGCATGTTGTAACCATTTGCCAGAGAATTAATGCCATCTTTCCTCTCAAAAGCTCATCAAGTTTTCAAAGAACTGAATGGTGAAAGAAGAAAGGGGAGATGGTGGGGGGGGGGGGGAGGGAAGCACTAGCAATCACAACAAAAAACAAACCTTGTTTCCCAGAGAAGTAGTGTGAATTGCTAGTCCCTTACAAGAAGGATATGTACTCATCCAGATTAGTTATGTGAGTCTGCAGTACTGTTCACATTTTTGTGGAATAAAGATAACATTTCACAGTAACATTGCCTCACCAGCATTACAGGCTAGTCAGTGACAGCAGAAAAGTTTTATGTTCTTTGTATATAAATTTAGTCTCCAAGTTTCCAAAACATTGGTGAGTAGTCCCTTGAGGCACAAAAATTCTCCCTTTGAACAAAGTGTTTGTGAATGTTCATTCATAATATATCATTGGTACATATAATAAAACCAAACAAAATCACTCACCGAAAAGTACCTCATGTGAGATACATTTTTATGGAAAATTAAAAAATATATAACTTCAGATCTAATTAATAATCATCAAAAAATTGGTCAAGCTGGTAATAGGCAGATGAAAAGCCATAAGGGAGTCATTTCATGCATCTGACTACATAATATAAATAGAAGTTCCAGATGTGGAGAAAATTAGTCTAGTAACAAAGCAATACATCAAAAATATTAGAATCTAAAATTGTCTGTGCATATGTACAAATACACTTACATTTTCTGACGCTAAGAAAACTTGACCTTGGTTTACCCTAAAGCTATTTAGTTGTCTGTTACTTTTAACTGCCATCAGAAGTTATTGAGAGGGAATTCATCCTACTTTGTCTCCTCAAGTATATCTTCTCAGTCTGGAGCCTGCTCAACTTCTTAATTACACCCATCTCCTTGTCAACTGTCTTCTTGAACACAGTCTCCCTCGATGCTTAGGACACTGTACTCTTCAGCCTACTCATTCAAAGTTCTGCGTTGGCTTTGGATCTGCGGTCCCAGCACTAATCAGAGGGAGTCCTCATTCCTAGTCTTGACAAACATGACCCATGCAATGACTGCATGCCTCCTTGTGCTTTCAATTGCCTTCGTTATAAAGCCAACTTGCAAAAGTGCTGTTTCTGGCTGTGATTTTCTGTCCCAGTTCCAGACTCCATTCCTTCTTTGACATCTCTAGGTCCATGTTCCATCAATCTCTTCAATGCAAAGGATCCCAATCCAAACACCTGGTTTTTGCATTCCCACACTATCTCCATTAACTTTTCCAAGTGGAGAGTTTTCCAGGTGTTTATATTCTATACCATGGAACCATGTTATTCCCCTGCCTTTCTTTCCCACCTAGATTCAATCTTGTCTACCGTTACTTTATAACTCTAATATCTAATCCTTATTTTCTTTTTTCTTTTCAAACCCTAACTCTAACCCAAACCCTAACCCTAAGTCTACTGAATCTTATTTTCATTCTCTTGGCCACTACTCTGGGTCTCTTATCTGTAATACTTTCCTAAAACAATACAACCTATCCAGCACCCTGAAGCCAAGTGTATCTTCCTCAGTCACGAGCTTGATGTGCCGTATTCCTTTAAAGAGCACAGTCCTGGAGCCTAAGCTTTACTTCAAAAGTTTCATACAACAGACATTGCTCAGTCCTTCACCATCTTCATGATTGTTGGCAGTTTTGAACTCAAAGCTATGGCCACTGTGCCTTTTAAGTGACTTCTTTCTGTCCCAGGATGAGAGCATAATGGTGCAGTGATTAAGTGCTTGGCTACTAACCTGAAGGTTAGTGGTTTGAACCCACCAGCTGCTCTTCGGGAGAAAATCGTGGCGATCTGCTTCTGTAAAGATCACAGCATTAGAAATCCTGCAGGACAGTTCTATTATGCCCCAAAGAGTCAGATTTGACTTCACAGCAAAAGATCTGCCCAAGGGACGCATCTTTCAGTACTATATCAGACACCATCGTAATGTGATCTATGGAGTTTTGTTGGCTATTACAGTAAGACAAACTGACCTGTGCAAGGTAGAGTTTACCACCTATGTGTACACACTCTATCTCCAGTCACAATCAGTCCATTGCTCACACTTAAGCAATTATTTTACTTGATTGTCTTCGGGTTTATATAGTTAATGTGTCCTTCGTAGTTTGTGGAAATGAACTTTACCCAGCATCTGCTTATAAGAGTTGGGCTGCCCTTTAAAATCCAGGCCCAAATAGCCTAGTAAGTTTCCATGACCTCTGCTTGTCTCTGTATTAACAACTGTCTTCTTCCCAGAAACACTCAGGATTCCTTGGACTGTCAGCAACTGACAGGAAACAAGAACTAACTAGGATCATCTTGTGAGTTATGATCTACAGTCTCAACCCCCCCTGGGAGCAATTCTGCTCTATCCCACAGGGTGGAGGTGGGTTGGTATTGGGCAGAGGGATGGGTTTGTTTGATTTGAAATGCAGTTCTCATATACAGCCAGTGAACTCTAGTTTACCAGAGAACCACCGAGTTAACTCTAGTTCACAGAAACAGAAAAGATCCTTCCAAAATATAGGGTGAGGACTACTTCTTCCTTTGGGTACAACAGTGGCCGTGAACTTTCTTCAGAGAGTCAAATATATATATGAGAATCCAAAATACTGTCATTTCAAAGAGCCAGGTAATTTATTCATCACAAATTGAGCGTTGCTAAAATATTGTAAGGCATGTAAGCCAAAGGATGGATGTACTGTAAGACATCCATGCATGTGACTGGGTTCGCCCTGATTTGGGGAGTCCTCCTACACGGAGAGCACCCACAGTATCACAGCTCTTAAGGTGCCCACACCCATGCCCAGAGTCTTTCCAAAAGCAAGTCAATATTTGACAGCATGAAATATTTCTTTCCACGGCAGGGGGGAAAAAAGTCAGGGACATAAAGTAAAAGTCAAGAGGTCTGGTAATAATTCAATTTGATAGAAAGAATTACAGTTTTCTAGCTCTTAGCTTTAAACTGAAGATAAGCTTTTTATGTTTCTTGCAGCAACACATAAGAAACCCCCACCCCTATTTGTTCTGAGGGGCACTTATGGTTAAACACTGGACTGAAGGAAAGGAAAATCTGCTTAGGGGAGAATGGGTGGGGGGTAAACAAGACAGTCAAGTTTGAAGAAAGATTAATCATGGGAACCAGTTCCTTTGGTCTTGAACCACAGCTGACCCCTAATGTAATACATGAGGGTATTTTTCACCCTGCCCTTCCCTGAAGTAAAAAACCAAGTTCCAATATATCCTTGCAATATGCAGAGACAGCGCCACTAGATCCAGTTTCAAAAATCCATCGGAGTTAAAAAACGAAGATCTCAGAACATGTTGCTATCAGAACCTTTGAGCTGGTTCCCACTCCCGAGGCCTGAAACGACACACAGCAGAAACACGAAGCACAGCCCGCCCTGCACAAAATCGCAAAATCGCCATCTTTGTTCCATTTGTTGCAGTCATGGGGCCAATCCATGTCCTTGAGGGTCTTCCCCCTTTTCTCCTGACTCTCTAGCTACCATGAGTCCTTTACAGGGACTCTCCTGACAACATGTCCAAAGTATATGAGCGGAGAGCTTGCCATTAAGGCTTCTAAGGAGCATTCTGGTTGTACTTCTAAGACACATTGTATGTTCTTCCGACAGTCCAGAGTACTTTGAATTTTCTTCAATATTCTTCTCAGCCTATAAATACCCTTGAAAATTTTTGTGAGTCAGTGGTTATATTTTGCACCAATCTCTTTTGAGATATGGCATGGATGAAACATGCAAGCGTGAGTTTCGCTGTAGTACTTACTAAAGCACAACTTCCACCTCAGAGAAGTCATAATAAGTTATTGATAATAATTCATCACAAAAGGATCATGTATTATGTTTCTAAAGTATCTTCTTATGTATCTCATTTTTTAAAATAAATTTTATCATCTCATTTAATCCTCTTTACAGTCTGAGGCTAGAAAATGTAAAGTCTTCGACAGGTCATACCACTGACGATTGGAAGAGCCAGTATTTCAATCGAGGTGTGCTTGACTTCATAAGTCCATTGCTGTGAGTGAACATAAATAAAAATTAGGAACCAAGCAAACAAGTTAACAGTGACTGAAGAGCAGTCAAAGTTGGCAATGTTTCTGCCAGCATGATGCTCTTAAAACCTATGTGAAAACAACAAAAACTTTGCAGGTCCCCTATAATTCTAGATACATGTGAAGAACCATGTGCATAAAGCTCTTCTAGACAAGCCCTTCACTACACTGCAGAGAATGATGCAGAATGAGGACCTTACCATCTCTGAACAGTGTTTCAGAGGTAGCACGTTAGATGTTTCTGCTCAATTTCTGCCTCCAATGCCCAGTAATAGTTTCCTCATTTCCCCTTAGTCCTCGCTGAACTTCCTCAAAGACCACCAGCCTTTTGCTAGCAATATCTTCCATATTGTGTTGGCTTTCATTAAGGGCTTTTTCAAAGTTCTTACAGCCTCCTCTTGTTGTCGATTGTTAAAGCTGGACACATTTAAAAATATTCCTGATGGCAGCACCTTATGTCCAAGCACTAAGATCTGTGCTAGTTACCCATTGTTAGATTAAAAATTACTCCAAAACTCATTAGCTCTAAACAATCAATAGTTATAATCTTGCGGTGTCTGGGGGTCAGGCATTTGTGTGGGATTTGGCCCAGTGGTTCTGGTTCTAAGGCTCCCATGAGGTTGTGGTGAAGACGTCACTAGAACTGCAACGGGAAGGTTAGCCTGGGCCTGGGGAACTCAGTTCTAATGTGACTTATTCACAGGGATGTTGGCAGGAGGCAATAGATCCTTACTTAATATTGGGAGTCTCCATAGGTCTGCCGCTTCCTCCCTCTCTCCCTCCTACCCTTCCTCCCTCCCTTTCTATCCATACAGCTTCTTTAGTGTCTCTTTGGCATAGTAACTGGCTCCCCTAGAGCAAGTGAAAGAGTCCCAGAGAGCAAAAGTGAAGTGGCAATGTTTTCTTGTGGTTTGGGGGTTTGGTTTGCTGCGTCATTCGTTCCCTTATTCCCCTCTAACCTATTGGCTAGACAGGTCAGCGTTAGTCAATATAAGAGGACATTAATTACCAAGGGGGCCAGGGTGGAGTAGATTATAACTTTCCTCAGTGTTATATAGGATTAAGCATCAAATCTTGACAATCCTTTGTGAGAGATGTATCCCCAAATGTAGCGTGTTCTTTTACACCATTGTACATGATGCTACCTTTAAAATGGCAATTTCTAATGACACTGCTAATTGCATGCAGACATACAATGAAATTCTTATAGTGTCCTTGAAACCTGCATTCTTGTTAAACTCCCACACTAGTTCTAGTAACTTTTTGGTCGCTTCTGGGGAGTTTTTTCTATTTAGATTATCGTGTTGTCTGTGAATAAAGAGAGTTTTATTTCTTCCTTCTCAATCTATATACCTTTTATTCTTTGGGGGAGGTGCTTATGGCATAGGCTCCCTTACTCACTTACTGCCATCAAATTGCTTCTGACTCATAGCGACACTGTAAGACAGTAGAAATGGCCCTGTGGGTCCAAGACTCTAAATCTTTATAGAAGCAGGAAGTCTCCTGTTTCTACTAATGAGTGGCTAATGGTTTCACACTGCTGGCCTTGTGGTTAGCAGTTCAACCCACTATACTATAGCGCTAGGAACTCCAATATAATGTCAAAAAGAATTAAGTGGATAGCCTAGTCTCACTCCCAAGCATGAGGTGACAATGTGTAGTCTAGTATCATTAACGGACAACAGGGAAGCGAGTGTTGTGACACATTGTACAGTGTACAGGATGAAAAAATAATTTGTAAATTACTAAGGGTTCAAGGGGAAGTAGGGGAGGAAGAGTAATATAGGGAGTTGATAATGGGGGCCTGGAGGGAGGGAGAATGTTTTGAGAGTGATGATGGCAATAGGTGTGTAAAAGTGGCCTGCATACAACTGATGTTGTTAGGGATTGTGATGGGAGTTGTATGGGCTCCCAATAAAATGATTCATCAAAAAAAAGGGGGGGGGGAGAGGAAAGGGTTTTTTTTTCTTTCTTTCTTTTTTTTTAAAGAGGAGCTTGTACCAAGGGCTCAAGTGGAAAATGTTTGGAAATGTATGTGGCGACGTGTGTGCAAATGTTCTTGATGCAAATGATGTACTGAATGTTGTAGTAGCTGTAAGAGCCCCCAATAAAAATTTTTTTAATTAAAAAAATATATTATTTTACATCTAGATTTTCCATAGATGTCATTTATTAGGAAGCTGCTTTTTATCCATATTACTGAGAGTTAGTATGAACAGATTTTGATACAAGCTTTTCCTGAATCTATTGAGGTGGTCGTGTATGATCATTTTTTCGGTAATCTGTTGATATATTGACTTACATTCATTGATTTTCTTTGCTATTCTTGTTCCAATTTTGTGTATGAGTTGCCTACATGATCACTTTTAAAATTCATTTAAAATAGATTTATCAACATATAATTCAGTGGTTTAAATATATTTAAAAATTGTGTGATCACCACCACAATCAGTTTCAAGTTTCTTTTTTCCTTCAGCCTTTTATTGTACATGAAGTGAAACTTTACAGAGATCAGTTTTTAGCACCTTGGATCCTATACATGCTGTTCAGGCTGTTGACTGCAATCCCCACTTCTGTACCCCACTTCTTCCCAGTTTTCTCCTTCTGGTCCTCATTCTTTCCAACATTTTATGAACTTTGTCCTTGGATCACTTTTACTTTAAAAAGATAAACATGGGCTGAGCCCCGGTTGCATAGTGGTTGTGCGTGGGACTGCAGCCCACTGGGATAGAGGTTCAATTCCAGCAGAGGCTCCACAAGAGCAAAGGCTGGGCCTCCTACTCCTACCACCAGAAGGCAGTGATGCCCCCCCCCCCAAAAAAGATAAACTTATCATTGTGAATTGTGTGGAGTAGTTCACAATCTTGAAGACCATCAACTCTGTGCAGTCAACAGTTCAAACCACTCATCAAATCCCCTCCTTATTTACTCCTGGCCTCCCTCTCTGACTTCTCCCACTTACAGACCTCCACCTTTCTTTTCCCTTGATTCAATACTTATCAACCTTTCAGTCTATTGCATCCTCTTCCCATCTTTGTCCTCCTTCCCTGTACACTTCCAAAGTCTGTTCCTTTGGGTGTGCAAGTCTTTATTTAGTTTTTATCCTTATAGTAGTGGTCTATACAGTAGTACTTTGATGGTAGACCAATGTCACTCAGGTTCCCATACATGTTATAAAGTGTTGTGGTTTCATTGTTTTTCAACAATGCATAGCATTCCATTGTGCATAAGCATCAAAATTTCTTCATTCATTCTACTGATGGTCCTGTGGATTATTTACAACTTCTTCTGCAATGAGCATGAGAAGACATATGTCTGTCCATGTCATGTCTCTGACTTCTGTAGTGTATACACACTCAGTAGAGGTATTGCTGGATTCTATGGAATTTCTAGGTCAGTTGTTCAGGTAGCATTCTATCACTTTCCACAATAGTTATACAGCATTCACAGATTTTCCAACTGCTGAACCAAGCTTTCATTCCTGGAGAAAACTCCACCTGGATAGGATATACTTATATATAAATTCAATTTGGGTTTGCTTATATTTTGTGAAGAATTTTTATCCCCATTCTGTTTTTTTTTTTTTTTGCTGGCAATGTTTTCCTCTGAGTTTGTTATCAAGATTAGCATATTCAGTTCAAATATTCCTTGGGAAGCCTTCTTTTATAGTTTCTGAACATTATATATGTATATGTGAAATTATATTATGTCTTAGATGTGGTTCAAAGTCCAAGTAATCTCTGACTTATGACATATTCCAGTTAGGATGAATTATATTTACAACCATCCTTTTTGGTATCTTATTTGTGTATATTTCTTATCCTTATCCAAAGACAACAACAGAATTCATAAAGATGTTGATAATGAAAGACAATAAAGAAGGGGTAAAATGAGTTGAACTGACATCAGAAATGACTTACAATAGAGTCATCAGGACTCTAAATAAATCATAAATCAGGGGCTACCTGGGTGGAGACGGTGTGAACATCGGTGAAAGAAGAGAGGCCAGCAGTTGATAGTTTTTGAAATTTCATGATGAGTATGTGGCATTTATACTTTTCTATGACCTTTTACATTCATTTATATTTCTCAATGATAAAAGATGTTTTTTAAACAACAGTGTAATCTACAAAGATATCTTACATTCCAGTTAGTATGCTTGGAGTGGAGGATGTCCTTTAAGTTCTGCCAAAACAGAAACCATTGACTTAGAGATTGAAAGTTCACAATTGAAGTTCTGTTTAAAAAATCGTACTGGTCCTTGGCATTGGAACATTGAATAAGAGGAAAGTAGAACAAATCCATTATAGTTTCTGTTCAGGTGTAAGACTGAAAATGGTCTGTGCTATTTCTTCGGTTTAGTTTTGAGGAAAATTCCACCCTCTAATCAGGTGGTTGTCAAACATTAACATGCAGCAGATTAACCAGATTCACTTAGCAAGCTTCTTCAAATGCCAAAGCTGTGTCTCATCCCCAGATTCAGTAGATTTCGGGTATGTGTCAGAATTGACTTTTTGCCAGTGCATTTGGTTTGGAGGTTTGGTTTAATTTGGTCTGGTTTGGTTTGAAGGTTTGATTTGGTTTGGTTTGGAGATTTGGTTTGGCTTGAAGGTTTGGTTTGGTTTGGTTTGGAGGTTTGGGGTGGTATCTAATATTTCTAACAAGTGCCCAGATAATAGTGTTCTGGAAGACATAACTTGAGGATTTCTGCTTTAATATAAAGCCTCAGATTTTAGAAATATCAAGATTTCTTACAATTTAAATCCTGAATTAAATCCAAGTAGGATATTATTTTATTCATCAGCTACATTGTGATTCAATGTACTGACTGCAAATTTAGAGTATCTACCACAAGGGCAGTGTATTATTTAATGTGGCTCATTGTATTAGTCTGGGTGAAGTAGAGAAACAAATCCACAGAAACTCATATATGTATAAGAGAGAGTTTTATATAAAGGATAAGTGTACTTTCAGAAAGCATCCCAAGCCAGTACAGTCCAAGCCCATAAGTCCAACTAAACCCATATGTCTGACACCAATCTACAAAGTCCTCCTCACACTCACAAAACACATACAATGATGCTGAATACAGGAAGATCACAGACCAGCGGGTAGAAAGTCATTGAATCCAGAGGCAGTGTAAGCATCTCACTGAGGGCAGAGGTCTCCACGTGGCTTCTCCAGCACCCAGGGCTGCATCAGGGTAGGTCCATGTGGCTTCTCCTCAGGGATGTCTCAGAGGAAGTGAGCCTGGCAAGCTTCAGCCTTAAAGCTGAAGCTAAAGGCAGCTGCACCTTGGTCTAACCATCAGAGAGTAAGAGACCCGAGAACTAAAGGTGAGACTCACTGAGTCATTTATCTCTCTGCCCTTCAAGTAACCCCACGTATGTTTATCAGCCAGGTTGGCACAATAAACCTTAACTATCTCTCTCGTCTAGCCAAACTCCAACTCCCACCAAATGACCTTTCCCTGCTTCCATCTTGGAAGAAGGTGGGAAGAAGATATTTATAGATTCAACTGTGAACTAATGGGATTCTTTAGATTGCCACTCAGCTTCATATAAAATATGAGTCCTCTGGGAAGCAGGAGGAGGGAATCTCATGACCAGAAAATTAGGAGTGGAGCTAAGAGAAATCCCTGATCTCAAGATCCCTGTACAGCGAACCTCTTGAATCCAAAAGTCAGCTATAACATCATAGCAGCAACAGCACCAGAGCCAGGAGCCAGAGCATGGGACAATGTGATGGACTTCCCAACCCACAGAGCAAGTAAAGCCAAATGCTTTTGTGGGAGAGCATTGTGGAGCTGGGGCTGGGGGGGGGGTGTCTCTGGGTACTTAATTTGAGACATTGGGCTTGCTGACCCATGGAAGTGGAGCTGAGTGCCTTTGGACTGAGGCTTACTGGAGTGGGATGCTTCTGGACACTTAATTTAGGCGATTCAAGGAACTTGAATTGAATGTCTTCTGGTGATTTCCAGTGGAGTGCCAAGCCTCTTTGGACATTTATTAACAGACTTGAAAGAACTTTGTGATGTGTTCTGATAAACAATTCAGCCTTGAGCATTTCTCACTGGCATTACCACTTTTTAACAACTTCTTCTTCTTCCTCTTCTTTTTCTAAACATTTACATTCTATTTGAGTCCTTGGTATCAGCTCTTCTTTTTACGCTCTCTCCCCCCTTCCCACTCTTGTGAACCCTTGTTTATAACTATACGGGGCATTAGAAATATCTTATTTAATGCTCATGGAAATAGCAGCCAAGAGTTTTAAAAAATGAGTTGCATTATGTAAATGTGCTGCACAAGACCTCTTTAGAGTATTGAAAAGAAAAGATGTTATTTTGAGGACTAAGTTGTGCCTGCCCACAGCATGTTATTTTTATCCGCCTTGTATACATGTGAAAGTTGGACATTGAATATGGAAGACCAAAGAAGAGAAGTCATGCATTTGAATTGTGGTGCTGGCAAAGACTATTGAAAGTACCATGGGCTGCCAAAAGGACCAACCATCTGCCTTAGAAGAAGGACAGCCAGAATGCTCCTAAGAGGCAAGGATGCCAAGGCTTCATCTCACCTACTCTGGACATGTTGACAGGAGAGACCAGTGCCTGGAGAATGACGCCATACTTGGTAAATTGGAGGAGTACCAAGGCAGTGGATTGACACCGAGGCTAGAACAATAGGCTCAGGCACAGGGACAATTCTGCACATGGTGCAAGACCAGACAGTGTTTCATTCTGTAGTACATGTGGTCACTATGGGTTAGAACCAACTCAATGGTACCTAACAACAACGGTAATTTGTACATTATGTTAGATTGTGAGCTAAGATGTTTCACTCCTAGATGCTTGTTCACTTAGAGATTAAATTTGCTTCTATGAAATATATTAGCAATGGAAAACGTTCCAGTGTGGGTTGTACATCCTAGTCTTAAAACAAAATTAGGGCTGAGTCCCCGTGGCTAGTGGTTGTGCGCGGGACTGCAGCCCACTGGGATGGAGGTTCAATTCTAGCAGCGGCTCTACAGGAGCAAAGGCTGGGCCTCCTACTCCCACCACCAGAGGGCAGTGATGCCCCTCCCCCAAAAAAACAAAAAACAAAAATGTATAACTAGAAGCGGCGTTAGATGTTATCGCGTTAATCCACCCGCCCCCGCTTCGCAGTTGAGGAAGCAGAGTTCCAGGAAGAAGCCACTCTCCCAAAGTCGCTTAGCCAATAACGAGCAGCGCTTGAACTCAGTTTGTGTTTTTCAACTTCTGCAGCGTGTTCTTTTCACGACGCGTGGTCTCATGATTTGAATTCTCACATCATAGAGAAGAAGTATTGCTCTCCATGCCGACAAATGTCCCACCCATCTCGGCGGCTTTTAAATCATGAAAGGCCTTTGTGAACCCAAGAAAGAAAAATATTGAAGAAAAAGATGATGAAAATATTGGAGAGAAAACAAAGATGGGGTTCATTGGTGACAGTGTGAGCCGGAGAGGCAGGAGCAAGCCACTTCCTGTGCGCGGTGAATGGTGACTTCCCTGGAGCATTTACTCTTGGCCAGAGCCCATGGGTGTGAAGAAGAATGATGCCCGTTTTAGGCATGACAGGATTGAGGGGAAGCAGTCTCATCGTCTGCCCACAGAGGCACACTTTGAGCATGAAATTCCAGCTATTGGTCTCGGGTATAAGGAATCCATGCAAAGTAATCCGGTTTTGTTAGAAGAAGAATACTTAATCATGGCAGAGTTGCATACGTGTTCAGAGCCACAAACCCTGTTTGAATAGGTTACCAAATCGCAGAGTGATTGTTGGAAACAGAGGAGAATTTTAAATTCTTGCCTTTGTGCTTGTTAAAATGTTTAACAACACCGTTCTTCTGAACAAGTCAGGTAATAAAAAATGAGAATGGCTTTTTCAGCCATTGGAACTCACCAATAGGTCAATAGGTTTCATTGGAGTGGTGCAAATACAAGGTGCACACACACACACACACTCCTCATTCAATTTCATGTATAAACAAGCATTGCTTTATACCCCAGGGAATTTGTTTTAGCTATGTTTAGCCAAACTGGTTTCTCTTGGCAGAATCCACTCCCCTACAGGTGGCACCTATTCTCTATGAAATGTTTCCTTTTCCCAGAACCCAGACATTGGCACCATGGACCTCCTTGCCCTTCTTAACATCTGTTTCTACTTACGTGCCAGCTAAGGCCACCTGACCTGTGAAAAGAAATAAAACAAAGGTTCATGGTCATTCTCCACCAGAATGTCATGTTTTTTTACACCCAGACCTTGGAAACACAGACTGAGAAGTTCAAACAGATGCCAAGCATGAGCCTCTACGATGCCAAAGGTGCTTTAGAAAAAAAAATCCCTTAATTGATCTGTGGTGTTGAATAGAAAACAGGGGACGGTCTCTGGACTCTGTATAATAAAGAAATCAGCTCATAAACAGAACAATTCTTCTTTATCGTTTCCCAAGCATTGTCTATTGCCAGGTGCTCACAGAGGAAGGATGTACTAAAAAACCAAAGTCCCTGCCACGGAATCCAGGCCGACTCATAGTGACCCCAGAGCATGGCATAGAACCACCCCACTGGGTTTCCAAAACCTAACTCTTTTTGGGAGAGAAAACCTTGTTGTCTTCCTGAGGAGCAGCTGGTGGTTTTGAACTGCTGACCTGGCACTTTGCAGGCCAATAGGCAACCACTCCACCACTAGGGCAATGACAGAGGATACAGAGAGGTAGAAAACTTCTCTTAAAGATGTGCATAGCCCTAGAAAACAAGATGATGTGCATCAGAAACTAAATGTCCGTTGAAGGCCAAACCTATCGTGTGTCAAGTGTGCAGGGCACACAGTAAGACTGTATCACAGGCTTTTTCTAGAAGGAGCAGTGGCAGAGGGATGGCAGGAGAACCACGTTGGTACCTTGGAGACAGAAGAATATAACTTATTCTGTGAGGCATGAAACTGTTTGATTTCTAAATAGTTTAGCAAGCCAATGATCCACTGCCTTCGAGTCAATTCTCCCTCCAAGTGACCCCACCTAAGGGTTTCAAGGCTGTAAATCTATGGAAGCATAGAGCCTCATCTTTCTCCCAAAGTGTGGTTGTTGTTGTTGTTGTTGTTGTTGTTGTTTTTGACTTTGAATCCAGGGTGAAAGTCACCAAGTCATGCCTTTCCTAAGAACTGAATCCTGGTCCAGGAAGGGGCAAGTCAGCCAGAGTGTGATATAGCACCTATATATAACACCTATATAGTGTGATATAGCACCAATGCTCCTCCAGTTCTTTTATTCTTTCTGCCCCTCCTTTCCTATCATGACCCCAGTTCTACCTTACAAACTGGGTTAGACCAGAGCATGTACACTGGTACAGACAAGAGCTCTCAACACAGAATCCAGAACAGATAAACCCCTCCGGACGAATAATGAGAATTGCAATACCAGGAGGGGAGGAGGAAGTCAGGGAGAGAAGGGTGAGAAAGGGGAACCAATCACAATGATCGACGTATAACAAACCCCCCCACACCACACAGGGGGGCAAACAATGGAAATGTGGGTAATATATGAAAATAATAATTTATCATTGATCACGGGTTCACAAGGGTGGGGGGAGGGGAAGGGTGCGGGATGAGAGATGCTGAGACCAAGAGCTCAAGTAGAAAGTAAATGTTTTGAAAATGATGATGGCAACATATGTGCAAATGTGCTTGATACAATTGATGAATGGATTATTGTAAGTGGCCACAATAAAACAATTTATTCTTTAAAAGCCCTCATCCATTGTCCTAAGTGTGTGTTTTCTGCTTCTTGCCTTTATATTGCACCCCACCTGTCTATTAAGGACAGAGGTCAAAGAAGATAAGGAAGATACATATAAAAATATTATGCCTCTTTTAGCTTCATACTTTCTGTCCCATTTCTAACTCTTAAAACTTCCATTTGAATTGATTAACAAGCACTAAAACATTAATTATTTACATAACACAACAAAGTAGCTTTACTAAGATTATTTCACAATAAAATTGGATGATTAAAAGATAGAAAGATGGGGGACCCTTTATGTTTATCAACAGGGAGAATGTATTGCTAATGGGAAAAGCAAGCTGCCAATAATATTTTGTATGATCTCAATAAAAAGGGCAATTCAGACCCAAAGTGTATACACCTATATTGTGTGAATATTCTCTACTTGATCTCTAGGCTCTAATATCCCTGTTAATGGCCACACAGGGCTCACAGACAAAATCCATGAGTGAAGGGTTTATTAAGGAGCTTAAGAAGATATCGTCCCAGTGAGAAATGCTCGGGGTCAAGCTGTTTATCAAGACATCATACAAAGTTCTTTCATGTCTGCTAATAAATGCTCAAAGGGGCATCCCACTCTCCTGGAAGCCTCAACCAAAAGGCATTCTGCTCAATGTCCATGCATCAGCAAGCCCAGCTCCAAGAAGTAAGTGCCCAGAGGCACCCCGGTTTCCTGCACAAAAGCACTCAGCTTTACTTGCTCTGTGGCTTGGGCAGTCCATCACTCCGTTCCATGCTCTGGCTCATGGTTCTGCTGCTGCTTCTTGGATATTATAGCTGTCTCTTAGAGCCAGAAGATCCACTGTGCAGATATCTTGGGTCCAGAGGACAAGCTCCACTCCTGGCTCTTGCTGGTAATGAAATCCCTCCTCAGAGGGCCCATTTTATATCCAGCAGAATGGCATTGTGGGACATTCTGCTCACAATTACTCACAAAAAAAGGCTATCCATGTGTGGCGGTCATGTGCTTATGTTAATTCCATTGAAATGTAGAGGTGGAGTCTAACCTGTGAATTTGGACATAACCATTGAGTAGCCAATGAGATCTCTGTGTGGGCACGGCTTTCTCCTGAGATTTCTGAGAAATCTCATGGTATTTCCCTCGTGAAGATGAAAAGCTATCTTCCCAGTTGTTGGGAGTTAGTCTCAGAGACAATAAACTACGGACAAGACAAGATGGCAGCGTGCCAGGAGCTGAAAGAGTGGAAGGAGAATGACTCCAGGAGAGTAGGGGAAGGGAAATAGGAGGAAGTGGGGGGAGGGGCCACAGATAGCAATGATTGCAGAATACCCCACCCCCTTGCCCCCACCCCTGCCCCCCTGCAAGGGGGATGAATACCAAGATAGTAGGTAAAGGGATAGAATAGGATAGAATAGGTAAGATATGTTTAAAAACAATGATATATAATATATTAAGTGTTTGTGGGGGTGTTAGGGTGGAAAAGGGAGGGAGAAAAAAGAGAGGCTGATAGCAAGGGGCTTAAAAAGAAAGATAGTATTTAGAAATTGTTGATGCCAACAACTGGATGTGTCTGCTTGAGATAATGAATGCATGGATTGTTATAATATATTTAAGAGTCCCCCAATAAAATGATTTATAAAACAAATATTGTAAAAAAAAAAATCTCATGATAAGATTATTTAAAGAAGAAGTCGATCAGTATCTTCTCCTGCCTTCTTCTCAGACCCAGGTTGGAAAAGGATGTTTGGTGAGAGTTGGAGACTTCAAATAGAAGAGCCACATTGAATAAATCATTATCTCTGTAATACCCACAAACTAATTCTCAAAGGTTATATGAGAAGCTGTTAGTCACAGTGATAGCTGTGGGATGAGCTGTTGTTTAACCAGGTCCTTCTCTGACACCCATGTGTTGCCATGAGTTGAAATGAATTCCATAGCATCAGATATTGTTTCATTCTGATTTGTCCATTGCCCAGTTGTGTATTTTCTGTTTCTTGCCTATATCACACACACACATGCTCCAATGGTCTGCAGAAATTAAGGTCAGAGGCCTTTTGAACAAGATTAAGAAGTTCAAGAAGTTAAATTGGCCTTTTCTCTATTACTTTACGTCTTGGTTGATATTTTGAGTATATGACTTGACATTCTTCATTTTTAATTAGCCAAATTAATATAAATCTATATAGGATATGCGATGTTCACATTTTTGGCTAATCAAGCCCAGTATTTTACTACCAAACAAGCTAGAGAAATCCACTCAAAAGGAAGCAGAATATTAACAAAAAATCTATAAAATGACCCATAAAGCATAAGTACAGTATTTTTTTGGACCATAAGATGCACCTCATCATAAGACACCTGGTTTTTAGAGCAGGAAAAGAAGAAAAATATATTCTGAACCAAATAATACCAGTATAGTGAAATGTTCTGGGATACCACACCTTCCGACCAGAAGACACCCCCTCGTTTCCACCCCCCACTTTGGGAGGATCATCTCATGGTCTGAGAAATATGGTCATTGTTGTGACACACAGATCTTATGCTTTATGGGTGCCAGTCATTTCCTCACAGAGATTATAACTGCCCTCTAATAATTGAAAAATTAAAAAGCATTGTTGTGGAGTTGATACCAACTCAGAAGAACCCAGGAGAACCAGGGAGAACTACATCTAAAGCTGTAACTCTTTACAGAAGTAAGCTACATCATCTTCCTCCTCCTGCAGAATCTTCCTCCTCCAACTGAGCACATAACCACTGCACTTCCAGGGCTCCTCCTTAAGCAATAGCTGTTTTGTACATTGGTGTTCAAAAATAGGTCAGAGCTTCAGAGGCTTGAATATCTGACCTCTGTGTATATCTGACACAAATCAGGATTTATAACGCATCATCAGTTGTGAAAGGTTCAAGGAAAAGCAAGGATGTGACTTTGAGGATTAAGGTATGCTTGCTCCGCACCATGACATTTTCAACGGCCTCCTGAGCATGTGAGAGGTGGGCGTGGAATAAGGAAGACCGATGAAGAATTGATGTTTGATTTATGGTTCTGGTGAAGACTGTGGAAAGTATGGTCTGACAAAAGAACAACCAAACCTGTCTTGGAACAAAGACAGCCAGAGTGTGCCTTTGAGGTAAGGATGGCAAGATTTCATTTCACATACTTTGGGCATATTGTCAAGAGGGACCAGTCCCTAGAAAACGACATCATTCTTGGTAAAGTGGAGAGGCAGGGAACAAGAAGTTCCTGTATGACAAGGCATGACACAGTGGCTGTCACAATGGGCAAGCAGCAGTGCCACAGAAGAAAGACTTGGCCATCTGTTCCCATAAAATGACAACCGAGAAAACCTGACTTCCCCTGTGGCGCCATCCTGAGCATGAACTGACTCCAGCTCAGGTTTTATTGTACCCCCAAACTAGTAGGAGAGGTACTCATGCTGTAGTCTGGACATTCTGTGAGAGCTGTTGCCTGGAGCAAGACTAAGGGCTTCTGGGAAAGGAAGTGGCCTTTCTTCTGTGCCTGCAGGAGCTGCAAGCAGCATGGCAGGACAGGCACAGACTGAGCTCTTGGGATCTGGGGCTAAGTGAAAGCCGCTTTGCCCATCCTGCTGATGCACCAGTTCAGGGAAAGTCCGGGGACACAGCCCTGTGCCTTCCGTTTGAATACAACCAGGAAAAGTGCTTTCGACTCAGTACTTTCTCTGCTCTCCTCGGGCTCCACGTGTTTCCTGACCCCAGACCTCTTTCCCTGTGCAGGGAAAGTCACCTGCAAGTCAGCTATGCTGACAATGATATCCTGCTTGTCTCCATGTCCCAGATCCATCAGCTCGGGTCACACTCTTCCATTCCTTCCATAGAGGACTGGCTTCATGGCTTCTTCCTCTAACTGTAGTCACTCACCCTCACTGCCAGGCTGTTTTTCTTGATCAACACATGATACAAATTGATATGACATACGAGTTGGGCTCTCTGCCTGTGGATGTAATATTGTTTGGAAATACAGTTTCCTTTGATGTTATTGAAGTCTATCAGCGTAGGGGAGGGCCTAAGCCTAATCACTTCTAATGGTAAGGCACAGCTGAGGCACAAAGAAAAGCAAGAGGAAACTTAGTAAAGGGGACCACCACATGAAAATCACTAAGGAACCAAGGAACACCAGAGATACACAACCTGAGAGAGACAAGGATCTTCCTCAAGATTGTTCCTGAACTGTGAGAAAAGGGATTGTTGTTCTTAAAGTCACCCACATGTAGCAGCCCTGGGACATTAAGACCATGGGGCAAGCAGCTTAAGGAAGGGGATTGGGAGAACCCCCACAAAAATCTTCCAGCTAATTTAGTTTAGCATAGCACTCAGAAAATAGAGCAGACCTTCCAGGCTTCCTTTTCTTAGTCCTGTTAAAAAGAAGGATGATGGCCAAACCTTTAAGGCTAGTACAACCTTTGCTCAGCACTACTTGTGTATTCCTTTCTTACTTTCTACATAAAACTTTCTTTATAAAATGTGGGGAGGCTCCAGGGGCAGGAATGGGTCAGCGTTGGGTATCCATCTGTTTGGCCACATTCTGCAGGAAGCAAGATGTGTGTCATGGATGACACAGTCCTAGAGCATGGGAGAATGGGAAGAGAGCTGCGCAGTGAGCCGGGAAACAAGGGCAGTGTCTTATGGGCCACTAACACACTCTGGGTCCAATTTCTTCATCAGCAAATTAAGGGGGAGGATTGCCAGCATCTGTGCCTTAGCTCTGTGACTCTGGGCAACCTGGAGGGGTGGCTCACACTTGGTTATGATCGGAAGACCCATGATCATGCTGCCACCTCCCTCAAGTGACCCAGGAGGAAGCAAGTCTCCTAAAGCCTGGATTTAGAAAAGAAGAAAAACAAGCAATTATCAGTTGATATTTGTACCACTCTCTGAACAGTTTAACCTTTTTCCAAAATTATGTTGTTACAGAGACTGCAAATCACAGTGACTCAATGTACAACAAAACACTGGTTATCCCCACAGCCATTACTGTGTTCAAGCCCTTTGCGGTACTCACTGTGTCAATCCATCTTGTCCAGGGCCATTGTCTTTGTCTTGACCCTCTACTTTACTAACACCACTTCCTTCTCCAGTGGCTGGTCTCTGGATTACATGTCTTAATGAGTAAAACAGTCTCACCCTCCTCATGTGTAAGGAGTACCCAAGACGCAGTTCCTGAAAGACAGATATGTTTGGAAGAGTAGGGCACATTCAATATCCTTTGGAAACACCGTAATTCAAATGCATGCATGCCTCTAAGGCTTCCTTATTCATGGTCCATCTTCCACATACTTGAAAATGTCTTAGTTTGCATGAAGCCTCAAAGTGACATCTATGCTCTTTGATGATTTAAGTTGATCTTGTGCAGTAGATTTTTCTCAATATAGGCATCATTTAATTTCTCTCAATGAGAAAAGTGGAAAATACATTCATTTTCTCCAAAGAGACCAGAAAGTGTTAATGTGGCAGCAGACATAGGTAAAAGAGAGACAGACGATACAGAGTGACAATAGGTAGGTAGATGGGTCATGGGGTAGATAGAATCAAGATTATGAGCCTGGCCTCTTAGAATCAGACTTCCTTTTTTCCAATTGCTGTTGTGTCAGCTGACAAAAGGTCTGCCCCAACTCGTGGCAATCTCTTGCATAATTAAGAGGGAAACATGGTGAGCCACAGGGTATTTTAAGAGCTGATTTTTCAAAGTAGATCAACAAGTTTTGCTTCAAGTTTGCCTTAGGCTAGAAATTTTGAGAAATCCAGCTTCACTGACAAGCAGGTCATGACTGTGTTTAAGGCACATTGGCAAGGAATCAAACCTGTTAGAAGAATTCTATCACAGAACTAACACTGCTCCCTTGATTCTGGCTGTAACATCTCAAGCAAATTACTGCACTTCTATGTGACTCACTTAATGAAAAAAATCTCAGATGGCAATAGCATTTGTCCAATAAAGTGATTATCTGGATTACACATGATGATCTATATAAAATTTTTCCCATCATGCTAGGCACATACAAAGTATTCCTTAAGTATCAACAGTTATTGTTCTTATTGTGTAGAGATGAACACATGCTTATGTTATCCCTTCACCGTCACTCCAACCAGCCTCCCCTCTCATTATTATTTTTATAATTATAACATGAATAGATTTATACATATACATATATTTTCTTCTGCAATTTCAAAGTAATGGTTGCACAAAATATATTGCCCTAAAGCAGTAATTTACTCTTTTGCTTAGGAATTTTTTCTTAAATATTTATTTATTATTTTGCATAGGAAGATCCCTTATAGAGCTTTTCATATCAGCCATTGACCTTATCTATGCACCAAAATATATTAATTCAGGTCTTCTCACACTTTGGACATGGTATCAAGAGGCACCAAAAGGGACATCGGGCTTGGTACAGTAGGTGGTCAACAAAAATGAGAAAGCCCCTCAACAAGATGGACCGGCAGGAGGCCTGCAAAACGTAACGCAAACACACCCATGGTTGTGAGGATGATCGATGCAGGACTCAGCGGCACTGTGTTCGATGTGACACCTCACAGAAACAACATGGATGGACGTTTAAGTAGTCTCGCTTTTTTCCCTCAAGAGACTTACTTGGATGTGTGACACACACATGAAAAACAAACCAGCAGCCATTTTGATATTCTTTGACCCATAATAAAAATGCAACTTGAACAGTCATTGATATATCTTTTTTCTCACAGGACTGTTTTCATAAAATAGACTCCTATCCTGATGAGTTCCAAGACGTGTATTCTAAAATATTTTATATATCTTGCTTTCTGGTCCCCTAAAGGAGAACCAATAATACTCCCCCTAACAATTCACGAACTTATCTACTTTGTCACCTCCACATCCACTTTGAATGTTATTCCTATTTTAAATTCTATCAATCTACTATTCATATATATATGTGAATCTATAATTTTTTATTAAATCATTTTATTGGAGGCTCGTACATCACAATCCATACATACATATATTATGCCAAGCACCTTCGCATGCCTGCTGCCACCATCATTCTCGAACCCTCTGCTCTTCCACCTGAGCCCTTGACATCAGTTTTTCATCTTTTCTCCTCCCACCCCTCCCCCACCAACCCTTGATATATTATAAATTATTCTTATTTTGTCATACCCTACACTGTCTGATGCCTCCCCTCGCCCACTTCTCTGCTGTCCATCCTCCAGGTAAGAGACTATGTATACACCCTTGTAATGGACTCCCCTCCCTCTCTACTCCAACCTTCCTCCACTCCACCCTTCTGGTGTCTTCACTCTCACTACTGGTCCTGAAGGGCTCATCTGTCTTGGGTTCCCTGTGTTACCGGTACTGTCTGTACCAGTGTACCTCTTCCAGTCTAACTGGATTTGTAGGGTAGAAATAGGACCATGATAGTTGGGAAGAGGAAGACTTTAAGAACTAGAGGAAAGTTATATGTTTCATCATTACTTCACTGCAAACTGACTGACCCATCTCCTCACCACTACCCTTCTCTAAGGGGATGTCTAATTGCTCACAAATGGGCCTTGGGTCCTCTCCCTGCACTCCCCTTCATTTATAGTGATGTGATTCTTGTTCCTTGGTGCTTGATACCTGCTCCCCTCGACCCTTTGCGATCACACAGGCTGGTGTGCTTCTTGTATGCGGACTTTGCTACCTCTGCCCTAGCTGGCTGCTTGTCTACCTTCAAGCCTTTAAGACCCCAGACACGTTATCGTTTGGTAGTTAGACACCATCAGTTTTCGCCTCCACGTTTGCCTCTGCACCCATTTGTCTTTGGCAATCATATCAGGAGGGTGGGCACACAATGCATGATTTTTGTTCTTTGTTGCCTGATACCTGTGACTCTATACTTCTTAGGGAGGACAAGTGGGAGAAAGACAGGGATTTCTACTCCTATAAACAGTTACAGTCTCAGAACTCCCAGGGGGCAGTTCTGCCCTGTCCTGTAGGATTGCGATAAGTTGTAATCAACTCAACTGCCGGGAGTGGGCTTTTGGGAGCGCGGTGGGGAGGCATTTCGTAAACCGCTTCTTCATTTTACTTTCATTACCTATGTTCATTGGTTAAAACAAGGTATGGTGCCATAACCAGCTGGTGTGATCTCATGGATTCCCATTTATTCGTGTCATGTCAGTGAAGGTAAGAAAATAAAAGAGAGGTTTTATACTCCAGTAGCTGCACACTTAATCTCTTGAATTTCTAGCTTTCTGTTTTTATTTCCAGTTGCATGGCTTAATAAAAAACTTGGAACTGATACTTGTCTTAGTGGAGGAGGCAAGACATCTGATTTTTGGGCCCAGGCGCTAGAACACTTTCCCCACTGACTCTGGGGAAAGCTCTTGCCTCTCTTTAGTTTGTTTCTGATTCTTGGTGAACTTCATGTGCAATAGAAACCAACTTTCCACACTCTGTTTGTTTGCTTTCTGGCTCACTTAGTATACTCTTTCTGATCTCAAAATAATTAGATTTACAACATACCATGCACCAATACTATCTCATTAACTTAACAAAGCTTCAAGAATTGATGGAAACCCAATTGGGATGTTTCAGGAAACTAACCCACTATTCAATGCCAAGACACTTGGAAGATAGCTATCTGATGAACTGACAGGAAGATGTTATTTCATTGGACGGAATGTGACCCACAGAATGCAGAAATTACCATAGATAGTATCAGTAGCATCCCATACAAGTAAAAGTTTGCTAAAGATCACTGGACAATAGTTGCAGCATACATGGGCAGGAAGTTGCCAGACACTAAAGGTGGCTTCAGAAGAGGACATGGAACAAGAGATATTATTGCTGATGTCAGATGGTCTTAGCTGGAAGCAAAAAAGTGAAAGCAAGATATCTGTGCTAGTTGGACACTCTAGAGAAGCAAACCCAATGATGCTTGTATGGGTGTGTATAGAGAAGGAGATCCATGTTAAAAAAAATGTTTATACCATGATAGAATTAGTCCAGTCCTGTTCAAGTCAGTAAGTCATATGTACGCTAGAAGCTTCTCCTGACTCATGTAGTTGCAGGAGCTGACAAACAGGAAGCAGAAAAATGAAGCCCGAGGGCCACAGTCTGATGGATGCAAAGCTGATTGAAAGCCCAGGTGAGCAGTCTGTTGAAGGCTCATGGGATTGGCATAAGATTTTCATTGGTTAATTTTCAGATAAAGGATACTGGCAGTACAGTGGACTTCCAAAAGGACAAACAAGTCTGTCTTGACGAGCTAGAATGTTCCCTAGAGAATGGCAAGACTTGGTCTCACATACTTCAGACACCTAATCAGAAAAGGCCAGTCCAAAGAAAGGACACCATGGTTGGTTAAGCAGAGGGTCAGCAAAATAGAGAAAGATCTGAGACAGGTTGACACAGTGACTACACCAAGAGGTTCAAATATAACACCATTTGTGAAGATGGTGCAGACCCATGCAGTGCTTCCTTTTGTTGTACACAGAGTGGGTTATGGGTCAGACAACTCTATCATGTCCACCGCCAGCAACAACAATGGCAACGAGAAGAGCAATGTTTGTGCTGTTGCTAGGCCTTTCTTCTTCGTTTGTGTCAGTCTGCTAGCTTCACCGAGACCTGTCCACCAGGGTCACTGCTGGTATTTCAATGACTAGGTTTCCCTTTCAGCATCATAGCAACACTCAAGCCACTGGAGTAGACAAACTGGCAAATGAGTGATACAGAAAAGGAGGACTGACGCAGTAAACCATGTGGGGGCTGGCTAGATCTGGCCTCCTCTGGCTTCCCTATAGGCATGAGGCAGAGGTCAGACACACCTTCACCCTCCAGCCTTCTCTTTCCAACCATTTCTCCCAATGCACTCTACTTCTCTGCTAGCTTGTTAATTCCTTTCAATGACACTGCAGAGCCCATAACATTCAGAGGGTTTGGTAAGAAAGTTAATAGGTTATCCCAAGTCAAAATCAATAGACACTAAGGATGTATTTGTTGGTCTAAAGTAATGCTTCTTAACCTTCCTAATGTCATGATTCTTTAATATAGTTCCTCATATTGTGGTGATACCCCCACCATAAAACTATTTTTGTTGCTGTATCATAACTGTAATTTTGCTACTATTATGAATTGGGCGACCCCTGTGAAAGGGTTATTCGATGCCCAAAGGAGTCACAACCCACAGGTTGAGAACCACTAGGCTACAGCAACCCTTTTTCTCAGCCCTCAACAAGTCTCTCTCTGGTGCTCTGCCTCTCAGCCTCATGATCCCTTGGAAGTGCCAGGAAGCCAGCCTGTGACCATGTTTGACAGTCCCGTAGTCTTGGACCAGATGAGGAGAAGGTACCCTGCAGTCTTGGTGCTGCTCCTGTGAGTCTCAGTCCACAGTCTCTGGTTCATCTGGTCTTGTTTCTTCAAACAGAGATCTTTAACGTGTTCTTCCAATGGTTCCCTGAGTTTTCTGTCTTTTAACTGGCTGTACCATCAAGGAAAACAAAGTATGGTTTCTTAAATTACAAGGAAAATGGGATCAAATAGTAATAGGTACGTTGTTGGGGTTGCTACCTGCCATGGAGTTGACTCTGCCCCATCACGACCCTCTGCACAACAGAGGAAAACACTGCATGGTCCTGCACCATCTTCATGATAATTCCTCTACCTGAGCCCATTGATGCAGCCACTGTCGATCCGCTTCATAAAGGGCCTTCCTCTTTTTCGCCACCTGCCATTGTACCAAACATGATGTCCTTCTCCAGGGACTGGTCTCTCCTGACAACATGTCCAAAATATAATAGACAAAGTCCAGCCATCTTTGCCTCCAAGAAGCACTCTGGTCTGACTTCTTCCAGGACAGATCAGTGAGTAGTTATCCTGTTAGGAGTTGGTGACACTTTCAATAATCTTCTCTCACACCACAAAGTAGCATTCTTGTTCTTCAATGATTTAAAGAGGGTTTATGCAGCAGATTTACCTAGCGCAATACATTTTTTAATCATCTGACTGCTGCTCCCATAAGCATTGATTTTGGATCCAAGTAAGACAAAATCTTTGACAGCTTCAACCTTTTCTCTGCCTTTCGTAATGTTACCTACTGGTTCAGTTGTGAGGATATAGTCTTCCTTACAGAGAGTTGTAACTCACACTAAAGGCTACAATCCTTGATCTTCATTAACAAGTGCTTCAAGTCATCCTCACTTTCACCAACAAGGTTATGTCCAGTGCATACTGCAGGTTGTTAATAAGCCTTCCACCAGTCCTGATGCTGTACTCTTCTCCTTATAATCCAGTTTTTCTGATGACTTGTTCAGCATAGAGATTGAACCAGATGGTGAGATGATATAACCCTGACACAGACGTTTCCTGGTTTTAGTAACATGCAGTATTCCTGTTTTGTTCACACAACAACCTCTTGACCATATGCAAATTCTGAATGAGAACCATGAAGTGTTGCAGAATTACTATTCTTCTCAAAGTTATCCACAGTTTATTATGGTCCACACAGTAGAATACCTTCACATCGTCAACAAAACTCAGGTAAACATCTTCCTAGTATTCTCTGTTTTGGGCCAAAATTCATCTGGCATTAGCAGTGATATCACTTGTTCCATGCTCTCTTCTAAATTTGGCCTGAACTTCTGGAAGCACTCAGTCAATGTATTGCTGCAATAGTTGTTGGATGATATTAAACAAAATGTTGCCTGTGTGCAATCTCAATGATCTTCTTCTGTGGTTTGAGCATTCTGTTGGTCACTTTTCTTTGGATTGGACACAAATATGGATCTCTTCCTGTAAGATAGCCAGGTAGCTGTCTTCTAAGTTTCTTGGTAAAGAAGAGTGAGTGGTTCCAGTGCTTCTTCAACTTTCTGAAACACTTCAATGGGAAATCCATCCATTTCTGGAATTTTGTGCATAAATCTTGTGAAAATCTTATGCATGGCTTTGAAACCACAGGCATTGAGTCCACAATTAGAATATATCACTTAAGTAAATGTGGCTAGAAGGGTCATATTAACTGACTATAACTCACCTTTCATGGTTTTCTTCTCTTCAAACTAGGTAGGCCTGTTGGAGGAACAGGAATAGAATGAACTGTGAGCAGAAGATGACCTAAAATAAGAGTAAATGACAAGGTGGAAAAATTAGGATTCTAGACAACCAAGTGAGGCTGAGGAATAAAATTAAGTCAAGGGAACCAAGCAACAGAGAGGACATGAAACAAGTGATATCACTGCTAATGCCAGATGTATTGTAGCTCAAAACAGAGAATACCAGGAAGATGTTTATCTGTGTTTCATTGACTGTGTGCAGGGAGTCTACAAGGAAATCCTTGCCAATCAATTTCCAAATGTGGACTTTCAATATCTCTTTCCCAAGCCACTATCAAGCCTTCTCCTAATAGTTCTGGACAAACTGCAGACTCACTGAACAGAAGATAAGGGGACATTAACATTTTGGCATGTAAGGGAAGTGCTTGATTTGGCAGGGGGAGAGGGAAGGGCTTATCAGAAAATAGAGATCTTAGAGGGAAAGCTGAGTCCTCTGATCAACATGAAAACGAACAGAAAAACTGAGTGTGTTCCTAACAGTTGGTCAGCACCCTCCACACTGATCAGTTATTTTACCATTTGCGTTTCATCTTTTGTGAATATTCTGTTCACATCCTTTGCTCATTTTTCAACTGAACATTTCCCCCCATGTCGTTTTATAAAAATTTCTTGTAGATGGCAGATACAAACCCTTTTTCTGACAAATGGGTTGCTCATATATTTTCTCTTGATTAATACCTGGGTTTAGATTTGGTTTCTGGTGTCTTGTCAACCAAGGTTTTTTATTTTTATATTACCAAATTAATGATTTTCTTTATTGCTTCTGGGATTCCTGCCTTGCTTAAGAAAAGCCTCTTTGATGTCAAAGTTATGCAAATGTTCTCCTGGATTATTTCCCAATAGCTTCATGAGGTTATAAAGAGGTTGTTTCATCTTTTGAATGAGGGAGATTCAACCCATCCAGCATTTTAGGTTGCATATAGTAGAAATGAGATGATGATATAACTTCGGTATGTGGTGGAGGGGGATGGCCCTGTGTTCAAATCCTGTCAAACCACGTATTAGCTGTGTAACTTTGCACCAGTCATTGAACCTCTCTGGCTTCCTTATGTCATCTGTAAATGGAGATGATATTTGTGTCTCTCTCCACGGGTTGTTATGAGAATTGAGTCAAAGCATGAAGAAGCTCTTTAAATAGTGTCTAGGATATAGTAACTGAAAGAAGAAGATGAAGCAAAACAAAAAACACTTCACTTCCATCAGGTCTGTGGACAAGTAGTGACCCTCTAGGACAAGCTAGAACTGTCCTAGGGTTTCCAAGTCCATCATTGTTTATAGGAGCAGAAAGCCCTGCCTTCCTACTGTGGCATACAGTAAGTGCTCACTAAACGCTAGCTGTGCAGCTGACCCAACTGACAAGTCCTACCACTGTTCATTAACTAATTTTTCCAATCCAAATGCCCCCCCCTCCGTAACACTGTAAAGTTAGCATATATATACGTGGATTTGTTTCCATTCATCCTCCAGGGTAAGTCAAAAAGGATTGTTATTCTGTTTGAGTTCAAACAGGCACAGGTATAGGCTCATTACAAACACAACACGTTTACACATATCTGCAATCAGGGGATAGCTACAAACAAACAAGTCCTCCCAATAATACATTTGTCCTGGTCACATGCAGATGACTTCAAAAAAGGGGTTCGATCAAAATAGTGGCTTCCACAGGGATCTGGTGAACTCATTAAAATCAAGGCTTCAAGGGGAGTCCTGGAGACAATGGTGACTGGTGGGACTCAAGTGGAGTCAACTGGGTGAATTTTCCAGGACACAGGACCCCCATGTGGGTTTGTTATGAAGAAACTTTAAGACCAGTGAGAACCATTGTTAATGGTGAGAAAAAGTTCAGGAAAGTTGTGCCAAGGAATTGTTTCCATTATGACAATGGTGGGAAAAGCAACAAAGCTATTGAGTGTCTAGAAAGTGATGTCCCACTATAATTCCACTGAGAACCCTCTTTGTATCCCTTAGATTGCATTGCTCCTTTTCAGCCTTCTTTGGAGTCTCCAAACTTTAAAGAACATGGAGAAGGACTATGATTGGAGTCCCTCAAAGAGGCCAAACTGCCAATGTCCATATGCTATCCATCCAATAGCACAGACTCTGTGGGGGTAAGGTGAGAGAGATGGAAACTGCCTTCAGGACGGCATAGGCCTGCAAGGAAGAAGCTGACAAATAATGGCTTCACGTTCTGTTATTTTTATTATAGAAGTGTTCATTATTTTGTAAAAACATCGACTAACCCTCATCTATGTGAACACCATACTGTTTTCACACACATTGTTTTTTCTTTTTATAGCAAAATCTGGTTAGGCAAGTCGTGCTCCCTAAACTTTTTCAAAAATTCAAAATTTCATTGGCAGTTTCCCATCTTACCCATAGATGTCTGACAATGATTGTTGTACCGTAATATGCCCCTATACCTTAACTAATTAAAAAAATACTTTTGAATATATGAACAGAAACAAGTTACCAGTTTGACTCTATCAGAGGAGAGCTAATAGACAAAGCAGCTGGCAGACAACGTGGCGATCAAGGCTTTGATCATCTGCTTGAAGACCACCACTTTTATCATGAGAATGCAAATATCAAAAGTGGATAGATGGATGGATGGGAAGTGCCCCATGCGTTCATTCCGATGATTTCTCTCTGGATTATTTATGATGAACATCTAAGAGTGAGAGAACACAGAGGTGAAAGAACCATTTAGAAGTCATTCTTTCCCCCTGCTTGTTCCCTGTGTACCTTCTCTGTCTCAGGAGGCACTAAATATGGGTCCTTACATGTTTACTTTAAACTGCGTTCATCATGAATGCTTTCTAGGATGAAATGCTTTATCAGGATTTGTAAAATCATTTCCTGTTGTCCCGAGATCAAACACCATCTTGACTGTAAACACGCACTCCCCTGTCTGCCGGAGCCACTTACAGGGCACCAATTCGGGTTTCCCTTTCGAGGGTGTCCAGGAAGAAGCCCAATAAATATTTCAAACATAAAAGGATTGTTATAACAAACGGGTCTTAAATCCCCCTGGGTTATCTGAACAGCTTTCCATTTCATTTTGTTTTCACCTCTATCCACCAGTAGTGGGAGAGAGTCTTCTCAGAATCAAATCCACGTGTGAGCACAGATGGATCTGCCTTTGAAAAAGGAAAGAAGCCAACGGGGAGAGGTGGCCATCTCCTCCTCCAACGTCGTATCAAGGAGTCACTCAGCGCAGGCCAGCCTTGCTAATCCTCACCCAGGCAGCCTCGCCGGCCTCGGGGACCACCCTAAGCAGGCTATCAGAGCAGCCATTACACACACCTTACTGTGACACAGCAAATGGTGCCTGGCTTCCAAGATAAGCTTTATGGAGAGTGAGGAGAAAGGAACACGGAAAGTAAGTGAGAGGCCCAGAGAAAACACCTCCCTTAATCCTTTGATGTGACTGAAGCGATCATGAGAGAGTGGCAGCATTTTTACTTTTCTTCCTTTTCCATGGATTGACACCGGAGACTCAATATCCTCACACGGGACGCCTTTGGAGGAGACCGCTTCCTATGGGCCTCAAAGCGAAACCCCAAGCAAATGGCAGTGGGCTGTGTTGACTGGGCATAATCGCAAGACAGTCTTCCCGCTATATTTCTTCAAAGTCGCTCAGGATGAGTGTCACACCAAACTATCTGGAGGAGATGTGGTTCTTTTAATCTTATGCAGAGTAAAGACGGGAAGTGATAACCCCCTGGACATTGTTAGAGAAGCCTGCCTGGCAGCCCAGCACTTCACAAGAACAAGCTGACAGAGGAGCGTTTAGCTACATCAGGGAGAGCCGTATCTGGCCCAATAGAAACAAATGACAGTACAACAGGAGCATCTGGACAATTAATCTGGTCAAAAGTGCATGTGACACAATGCCTTCAAGCTCTGTGCTGTAAGAGAATGGAAGAATGAGCCACACAACCTCACCCCTCTTGAATTGTCTTTCTGATTAGAAAGAGGGATACATAGGCAATGAAAGTCCAATAAGCATACAAAGCAACACATGGGTGTATTTGTAACTGTGCCAGGGCCACACAAACAATTGACTTTCCAGTCACAGAGAAAACAATTCTTTGGTTTTTGTCATAAAGAAATCAATGTACATAATATTCAAGTTTACAGGAACAATTCTCGACATTGGTAAATTATTCTCATTAAAAGCATATCACTTTTTTCTTTAATTATAGCTCAAGTCTTTTCTTTTTCTTACTCTCCCAAAGTCTATTATGCAGTAATGTGAGAGAGGCTCTTCTTCTTGGGGGTTTTCAGGTGTATGCACAAACTGAGTACTATATCTAATTTTATATCTAATTTTAGTCAGCGATTTGAAAATCATGTGACCTCAAAGAAAGTAAACAATACAACCCTATTTTCTCCACTGGATGAAGTGAGTTTGGGCCTGAACTCAAAAATCCCCTATGAAACCATTTAGTAGGGTTTTCTGTATGATTCCAAATAACAAAGAATCCGGTGTAGGAAATGGCGTAGAAACAAAGACCATTCATCTTGACACAGCTGTGTTCTGCACGACCAAAAAAAAAAAGGTTGAGAGGCAAACAGAAAGAAAATGAAGAGACTAATATCTCGAACTTCCCAAAAGCCATGGCCACAATGGCAGAAAAGGCATCTGTTGCCCAGACTAATAAATTCATATGGCTAGTTCGTTACAACAGGTATTATTCAATCAGAGCCCGATCAGATGGCCTAAATCATTATTCACCTCTTCATTTTGAGCAGTTACACCCTAAATCATGAGGTGACTCAGAAAAGAACTTGAAATCCTTTTAGCAATAACACGATCATTCATGGAGAATGGGCCCTCACAGAATTTGCTTCCTTTGTGTCTATCAGGGCAGTAGCTAAAGGGTCACTGACATCCTTAAAAGGAAGAATCTGGGTCACAGAAAAGTTAAATGACTGCACTCGTCTGAGGTTCCCCCTCCCATCCCAGTACTAACCACGTAACTTCCAAGATCAGGGAGACTGGAGCATATTTCAATAAGTGTGGGATGACTGCCACTGTAATGTCCCCTCTAAATGTGACCAGTTCTCCTGACACTACTAGTCATACAGACTAAGTGAGTTGCAAAATCAGGCCTTAGCTTGACGTCCTGTGCACATGTCACTGGAAAGAGAAATCACAATTTATACCCATGAAATGGCTTTGCTGATTTCAAATAACCGCTAGCAACTGTTCTATACACAGCCTCCCTGCCTTTCCTGATTGTAGTCATATCTCAACTTGATTCTGTAACTTTGCACTCCGTCTTGAATATTAAGAGTCCCATTAAAAGAGCTAGCACCCTTCCTTCCCTAAGCAAGCAGTTGAAGGTGGCTCTGGATTTGGATTTGGGGCATGGAATGAAAGGTGACACAGGTCCATCAGCTTGTGATTGGTGAAGTGTGGTGCCCTTTCGCAGGCCATTCGGTTGCAGGCTGCTGTAACTCTGTGGAGGTTTCAACACACAGTGCAGCCAGTCTCTATCTTGATCAGCAACTTGGGTGTGAGTACTCTGCCAACATGTGACCTCTGTATCAGTGACCACCTACAGGCCAGAGAAGGGCATCTCTCCCACCAGCTCTGGAAACCTCAATCTTAGGATCCTCTGGTACTCTAAGTTCCCAGTATCCCCTGGACCCTTCTTGGGACCCTGAGTCCCTCGACCAAGCTTTACTTTTGACTTGAACTGCACTGTTTGTTGTTGCTGGGCGCTGGCAAGTCCACTCTGATTCATAGTGGCCTGAGGTCCCTAACACAACTGGGGTCCGCACCATCCTCATAGTCATTCTTATGTTCGAGCCCATTCTTGTAACCATTGAGCCAACCCAGCTAATGGAAGGTCTTCTTCTTTTTCACTGGTCTCCTATTTTACAAAGCATACTACTACTTTCCAGTGATTGGTCTCTCTAGATTACAAGTCCAAAGGATGCGAGATGATGTCTCGCCATCCTCATATCTAAGAAGCATTCTGGTTGTACTTCTCCAAAATAGATTCAGTTGTTCTTCACTGGTACCATCATTCAAATTCATCAATCCTTCTTTGACCTTCTTAATTCACTATCCAGTTTTCTCATGCATAGGAAGGCTCTAACATCCCATGACCTGACTCGGTCACACCTTTGTCCTCCAAGCGACATCTTTGCTCTTTAGTCTTTTAAAGAGGTCTGGTGCAGCAGGTAGGCCCAATGCAATGTCCTTTGATTTCTTGACTGCTGCTTCCAAGAGTATTGATCAAGGATCCAATTAAAAATCCTTGAAAACTCCAATTACTTTCTCCATTTATCATGATGTTTCCAATTGGTCCAGTTGTGAGGATTTTGGATTTTCTTGACATTGAGTTTCAATCTCAACTGCCCATCTATACAGGACTATAACTGGAAATGAAGATAGCTGTCTTATTTTCTTTCAGGCATTCGCTAAGATCAGATGGGATTGTTCTGGAAATGCTCTTCCTCTCTGGTTTCAGGGAGAAGAACCAAGGTCAAGTTGTCACCTCAATTGGTGTTCCTCCTCCTCACTATATACCCCACCCAAACTTTGCTCTAGGCACAGTGGGAGTCGGGGCCCCCCCTGAGCTTAGGGTCTGAACTGGAATCTCTATAGCACTTTTCAGCTCCATACTGATCACTTGTCCCTGTGATTCTGACACTGCCTGGGAGCTTCTTGGAGGAGAAGGATGTTTCAGGAAGTGTTCTCACTTGATAGTCCAGATGATAGCCCATGGATGCACTTCCACATTCATGTGGCTATGAATGTTAGTGTGAAGTGCATGGAGATGTTTACCTTGGCCATTACTGTTTTAGCTTCACTGTTGCATCTAAAAATATACTTGGCACAAGAAAACCATATTAAAAATTGCTCATTTCCAGGGTCCCTAACTCTCTCCTAATTCAGTTCTTAAACTCCAATTTCTAAATAACTTGATGAAATGGCATCAATATTTTATATGCTACAGTTTCTTTCACTATAAATCTGAAGTGGCCTTACGAGTAGTAGGTAAATGCTTCCAAATTTAAAGGTAATAATACTTGCATGAATTGCACCAAGTATTATTTAAGTTAGTATAATGGAAACCATAAGTTTCAGGATATGGACAAAGTCTTTTCTGCCTCAAGTGGCATAAGCATAAAAGCGGTTAAAATTTCATTGAAATAATATTACCTGGGCTGATTAAGGTTATGTGTTCACGTGCCTAGGCCATGAGTCTCAGAAGTTTGATGCATATTATGCTATTACACTCTATTTTATGAACTGATATGAACAGCCAATCATTAAAAGGGAGAATCCTTGGGAATGTGGCCTCCATCAAACACACATGGCTGTTATGGCAAAGCTTGTCCTTTCTTCAACCTGCATCTAATTTGTTTTGACCTCCAGTTCTTGGGATGTGAGCCTGCAGCCTGTCATCAGACCTGCCAACTTGGGGTTCATCAGCCCCTTCAACCACATTAAAAAGCCTCACGAGTTTTTCTCCACCAGAGACTCCAGTGCAAGACATTATCTTGCACTTGCATAGTCATCAATGCGTGCAAAGTGCTTTATTAATGTTAACTCGGTGATATGTCTTAATTTGGTCTGTTCAAAGTGCTTTATTGATGTTAACTCGGTTATATGTGCTAATTCAGTTATGCATGTGAACTCAGTGACGCATTTAAATCATGCAGTTCTCCTCCTCAGACTTGTGCAGGGTTGACACCCTTAGATCCCCTCTTTACAGATGAGAAAACTAAGGCCAAAGACACACGAGAGTGAGCCGAGTCTTATTACAGGGTTTGTATTCTTAACTGCTATACAACACCACCTCCCTTACTTCTCATTCCTGGAAAGCATGGAAGCAGTATCTTGCATGAATTTCTGCTGGCTCTATTCATAGAATTTCAACCCTGCTTAAATCTCACACAGCCATGTATAATAGTTAAAATGGCATAGGTCATTTAATTTTCAAACACTACCTGCTCTCCCTCTCCTTCGCATACTCATGAAGCACAAACTGTTATTATCCTAACAGTGGAAACTTCAAACCCAAGATATTGAATGCCTTGCCCAAGGTCACAACATTTATAAGTGGCAATGCCAGGTCACAAACTCAGGTTAGCTTGATACCAGTGTCTGTGAGCTTAACCATAGTGCTTTGGATAATTCTGATTTCAACGTACTCTTGTGTCAGGCCAACTCTGCCTTGCAATCACACATCAAGGGTCTAAGATGCAGCTCCTGGTAACAGATGAGTGTCACTGACTCTGCTTTCTGGGAAAAACGATCCCTCTAACATTAACAAAAGTCAACTTCTGTTTGCCATTTGTGGTCTCAAGGGCCTCAATTCTTTTCTATAGATTGTCGCCACACATCTCCTTAAGCCTCCCATGCTCGGTCCTTTCCTAGAACCTGAAGGAAGGGTAAGGACAATCTAGAATGTCAGTGTGATTCATGTATTCATGTGAGGAGACGCTCATTTGAAAGGAGAAACTTGGCATGGACAGAGCTCCAGATAAGAAGTGGGATGTGTGGAGTGAAAACAGAGAAGACAGAGAGGACTCCCAGTCTTTACAAAACAGAGATACCACTGAACACGATAGGGTTGGACAGACGGGATTCGTAGATGTGCCTTGGCTATCTAAACACCATGTGGTTATCAGAAACAACTTTGAGAAGCAGGAGCAAAAATTAATGTGCTTTCTCATCCTGACATAGTCTGGAAACCAGCCAGTGGGGAAACAGTCTCATCCCTGAGACATTTTTCTTGCTTCAGAATCCCAAAAGTTAGGAAATTGTATTTCTCTGGGGCTTCTATTTTCAACCTTCTGTGACCCACCACCCCTTTAGTCAGAAAAATAAAATTACTCGGTGCCCCGTTGGCAATTAAAAGCTTTAAGACTATGAGCCATGATTCAGGATAAATCCTGTAGGTATCTGGTGGCATAGCAGTGACGTGTGAGGCTGCTAGCTGCAAGGTTGGCAGTTTCAAATCACCACCTGCTCCACTGGAGAGAGAGAAGACTCTCTACTCCATAAAGAGTTACAGTTCTACTCTGTCCTGCAACATCACTCTGAGACTGACTGACTCGACAACAGTGAGTTTGTATTTAAGTCTATCTGCTTCTGCAGTGCCCACCCCATTTCATCCATCCAGTGACCACCGAGAGTCCTTATCACCCACTTTGGGAAACACTGCTCCGGGGTATAAATTTGTAAATTGATAGAGTCTTCCATCACCAACCGTGCCCCCCAGTAGAAAATATTTGGATTTCAAACTCTTGGAAATGAAAAGCACAAAACCACAAAATAGCTCCAACTAGCTTGAGCAAATAGTAATAAAGGCAAAACGGTGATCCACAAAGTTATGGCTTCAAGCAAGTCTGGATCCAGTACTCTCAAGAGCCCATCAGAAATTAGTTTCCATCTCTTGCCTCAGCTTCCCCTTTGATTGGCTATGTCCAGTCTGCCGGCTCTCCCTCATTGGTGACAAGCTGGTTTCTGGCAGCTCTAAGTGAACTCCTGCCAGCTAAGCAATCCCTGCTGAAAGAAATAATTGCTCTACAAAGACTGAGCAAGAGAACTCCATTTGATCCAGTACTGGCACCACCACCCCCAAAAAATCTCTAAATTAGACACAATGGCCAGAGGGCTGTGCTATTCTCGCAGGTTGGACTTCAGTCTCTATTAGATCCAGGGAGCAGGGCCATCTCATCTGGACAGATATCATTCACCAAAAGAAAGAGATGGATTTTATGTGTACACTAAAGGACATTGGGCAGATCAAACCACAGATGTTCACAGCAGAATTCTTCACCCAGCACTTTGGAGAGTTTTTTAAATTCATATTTTTGCTCCTGGTCCTTTTTAAGTATTGAGTTTCTTAGCTTCTGGGTCCAACTGACAAATAAAACTAGAAAAGTAAAAATTATTATTTTCATTGGATCACTGCACCAAACACAATAAAACAGAAGCCAATGGAACAGAAAGGAACTCTTTTCATGAGATTTCCTGGCTAGCATTACAGTTATCATCAGGTAATATTAAACATAAAAATGTTATTCACCCCAACACCTACATATCAATCCTGAGGCTCTTACTGGTAAAGAACCAACTCCTAATTATTGTAGGACATAGAATATGGGGAGTGGTGGATAAAACCCAAAGTCTTCTTTTAGCCAAGAGAGCCCACCTCTTTCCCAGATAAACCTTCACTCCTGCTACAGTGAGAAACAATGCAAATTTAACCTTCACATCTGTTGAAGCTGCTCCCACACATACCTGGCTAGGGTCATGGGTCATACACTCCTCAACGCACTTCACAGAGTCAGGCTAATTCATCTCAGTTACCCCTAATGCAAAAGAGGAGCATTTCATCATCTTGGCAAAAAGATTCAATTAACTAAGATGTTTTCTAAAGGGGAAGGTCCAGTTTTAACATCTTAAAATGAAAATGTTCCTGCCCTACATTCACAGCTAGAAAAGAAGCCCAGTCATATTTCTTTTATGGAGTATAAATTTTCTTTTTTTAAAAAAAAGATCATTTTGTTGAGGGCTCATACAACTCTGATCACAATCCCTACATACACCCATTGTATGCAAAGCACATTGTACATTTGTTGCCATCATCATTTTCAAAACATTTTCCTTCTACTTAAGCCCTTGGTACTAGCTCCTCATATTTCCCTTTCCTCCTCTCTCACTCCTCCCTCCTAAATCCTTGATAATTTATAAATTATTAATATTTTGTCATATCGTACACTGTCCGATGTCTCCCTTCACCCACTTCCCTGTTGTCTGTACCGCAGGGAGGAGGTTATATGTAGAGCCTTATAATTGGTTCCCTCTTTCTACTCCACCTTCCCTCCATCCTCCTGGTAGTATCACTCTCACCACTGGTCCTAAAGGGTTCATCTGTCCTGGATTCCCCATGTTTCTGGTTCCTGTCTGTACCAGTGTCCTCTGGTCTAGCCAGATTTGTAAGGTAGAATTGGGAGCATGATAGTGGGGGAAAGGAAGCATGGAAGAACTAGAGGAAAGTTGCATATTTCATTGTTGCTACACTGTACCCTGACTGGCTCCTCTCCTCCCCATGACTCTCTGTGAAGGGATGTCACTTCACCTTCAGATGGGCTTTGGGTCCCCAATCTGTACTCGCTCTCATTTATAATGATACAAATTTTAGTTCTTTGATGCCTGATAACTGATCCCTTTGGCACCGCATAGTCACACCAGGCTGGTGTGTTTGTTCCATGTGGGCTTTGTTTCTTCTGAGCTAGATAGCTGCTTGTTTACTTTCAATGCTACATCTTTTGATAGCCAGGCACCATCAGTTTTCTTCACCACATTTACTTATGCACACATTTGTCTTCAATGATCCTGTCAGGAACGTGCGCATGATGAAATGCCAATTTATTAGAATATAGTGTTCTTGAATTGAGGAAGTACTTGAGTGGAGGTCCAATGTCCATCTGATGCCTTAATACTAACCCTATAAGTATATACATGTAGATCTATTTCCCCATCATATATAAATATATTTACCTATGTACATGCCTGTATTTAGACCTCCATAAGTGCCCTTTGCTTCCCAGTTCTTTCCTCTATTTCCTTTTACTTTCCCCTTGTCCCACTATCATGCTCAGCCTTCATTTGCATTTCAGTAACTTCGCTCTGTTGCATTACTCTTGCTCAATCCCTATCATGCCTCTCACACCCACCTTGTTACTGTTTTTGAAACCCTTGTTGTTCCCTTATCCCTGGGTTGGTCAACACCTCCTCCTTTCCCCAACCTTCCCACCTCCTCTGTGCCGCAGAACCATCAGTCCCATTGTTTTCTCCTCCAGACCATTCATCCAGCCTATCTTATCTAGATAGACTTGCAGAGATAACAATATGTACACACACAAAAATAAGACATCACAAGATGAAGCAACAAAAGAAAACAAAAAGATGACAACAAAAAAAATTCAATGTCCAGAAAAAATATAAATAAGTAAAAAATAATAATAACAAAATAAAAGCCTATAAATTGCTCAAGGTTTGTTAGTTGACTTCCAGGTGTGTTCCCCGGTTGAGTCCAATGGGGTGTCATACCCTAGCCCCAAAGTATATCGTTGGCACTCCCTCGGGAACTCCATGTTCTGTTGCACACCTTTAGTGTGACTTTGCTTCTCCATTGTTGTCCCTGGAGGGCTTTGGGTTAACAAAAATAAATTTTCTTCTTTCTCATCTAACTGTAACTTTACTGAAAGCTTCTGTGACTACCTAAATACAAACAGATCACTAGAGAGCAATTATTGATGAAGAAAACTAAGGACTGAAGATAGAACCTTCTAGAAGCTGAGGAAAACTAAGAGTGATGAGCGTGTTGAAATGAAGGCCAACATAGATGGTGTTGCCCAGTGATGTCTACTTAGTGGTCAGTGCCATTTAAGCTGTTCTTACCCCATTCACTCTAACTGCCGAAAAGCTCATTAAGTAAATAGATGATTGCCCATATTCGTTTGGAAATCTTTCCATAATACCTACGTATTATACCAAGTTTGATTGCTAATTAACTGTCCAGCCTTGACCATGGCTTGCAGTTATATGATTGCTACTTGCTACCATTTATTGGGATCCTCAGCATGCCAGAACCCTTGGTGTATTATTCCAGGTAGAGTAGAGAAACAAATTCATAGACACACATATGGATATAAGGGTAAGGTTTATATACAAAAGGAGAAAGCATCCGAACCCAATCCAGTTCAAAGTCATAAATCCACTATTAGCCCATATGCCCAATACCAGTCTGTAAAGTCTCCTTCTGATTGACAGAGTAATAGGCTTGGCACCAGCAGCACTCTGCACCCATGGATCCTCGTTTCCAGCGCTCAGGGTCCATCAAAAGCATCCAGTGGTGGTAGAAGCAACTCAGCGCTGGCAGGGTTCTCCACGTGGCTTCACCAGCTTCAGAGGTCTGGTTCCACCAGGGTAAGGCCATGTGGCTTCTCCTCCGGCTCCTCAGACACTGCCATCTTGTCTTGTCCATAATTCATCATTTCTGAGACTAACTCCCAACAGCTGGGGAGATAGCTTCTCATGTCCATGAGGGAAATATTGTGAGATTTCCCATAAGTCTCAGGAGAAAGCCATGCCCACACGGAGGCCTCATTGGCTACTCAATGGCTATCTCCACATTAACAGATTAGACTCCACCCCTACATCTCAATCATGAAACTGACATATCGAATACCTGACCACCACACTTGGGTAGTGAAAATGATTAATGTGCATGGCTGCTAACCTCAGTGCTCAAGGTTAGAGCTCACTCAGAGGCACCTTGAAAGAACCAAACCTAACTCATTGCCATGGAGGCAAAGCTGACTCGTAGTAACCTCCTGCCACCCTCCCTTTCCCTCCCCCCACTCCCCATAGGTTTCTGGGACTGTAGCTTTTTACAGGAGTAGAAAGCCCAGTCTTTCTCCTGAGGAGCTGCACATCCCAGCCCAAGCTGTTACGACCACACACCACACTCCTACCTTGAAAGAAAGGCCTGATGATAGGCTTCTCAACTCCAATCTTCCAAGAAAACCCTACTGAATGCAGTTTTACTGTTGCCCATGGAATCACCGTGTCCCAGGGTCAACTTGATGGCAACCAGGGTCAGTTCCCCATGTGCTGGGCAAAGCATTAGGTGCCATGAATTATTTGGTCCATCCTTTGAAAAATTCTACAGAATTGGATACCATTTCTATCCCCATTTTCCAGATAACACAACATGGCTTAAGAACCTGGCTCAAATTTAATCCATTAGTAAAGAGGAGAGCAGTGCCATGGCATGATGCTGCCTATCAGTCCAGTTTCGAGGCTTCAGGTCTCCTTCACATTGAATCGTCAGCCACGTTGAAGGCTTCAACCCTTGATTTTCATCAGCAAGTGCTTCAAGTCCTCCTCACTTTCAGCAAGCAAGGTTGCGTCCTCTGCCTGTCGCAGGTTGTCAATGCGATTGAAGTTGTCCAGGATTTTGTCATCCTTGGGCTCACAATCAATGCTCATGGAAGCAGAACCCACGGGATCAAAAGACACGTTGCATTAGCTACACCTTCTGCACAAGACCCCTTCACCGTATTGAAGACCCAGGCTGCTCCTCTGAGGACTCAGATGCTCCTGGCTCACGCCCTGGTATCTTCAGTCGCCTGATATGCATATGAAAGTTGAATATCGAACACGGAAGTGTGAAGAAGAATCAACGTTTTTGAATTACAGTGCTGGAGAACGATATCGAAAGTAGCACGGCCTGCCAAATGTGTCTTGAAAGAAGTACACCCAGAGTGCTCCTGAGAAACGATAATGAGGAGATGCGGAGCTATATACCTTGGACATGTTGTCAGGAGAGGATAGTACCTGAAGAAGGTCATCAGGCCTGGCAAAGCAGAAGGGCTGCAAAAAAGAGGAAACCACGCCCTGAGATTGATCGACAGTGACTGCAACAATGGCTTGAGACCCAAGGGCTGAAACGGAGGGACAAATTGAGGATGGCACCGACTAAGCCATGTTTTGTTCTCTTGTGCACAGAGTCGCTATGGGCAAAAGTCAACTTGATGGCACATAATAATCATGAACATGGTGTAGAGAAGAAGAAAGCTGAAAAGCTGTCTAACTGACTGTTCCCTGATCAACTCGTGCTCATTTTAAGCTAATCTCTGGTTCGCTTTTTAAAAGGCCCACTAAGAAAACACTTGATAATATCTCAACCCCTGTTTGACTCCAACTTATAGCAATTCTATCGGTCAGAAAACTGTCCCCTAGCTTTACAAGGCTGTAATCCTTACAGAATCATACTGCCACATCTGTAGTTCGTGGATTTACCAATAGGTTCAAATGACTGGGTTTTCTGTTAGCGTCCAAGTAACCTAACCACTACACCACTAAGGCTACTTTATAAGACTATAAAGGCTACTTTATAGTCTATAGCTTGGGGTTTTGTTTGTTTGTTTCACTTTAAGGCACATTAAAACATTATGAATAATTGCACTATATAAGCCATTCTTGTCAGAACCAACCCATTCTAACAACACTGAACTCCAAAGGAGTCCCTCTCTTGACAGAGAGAAAAAAAAGACCCCTTGGCAGAGTTTGGTAAGCAGTGGACCACTAACCATAAGTTCAGCAGTTCAAATTCATCAGTCTCTTCGGGACAAAAATGAGGCATTTTGCTACTACAGAGATTTATAGCTGCAGACACTCTGTAGGGACTTCACGATGAATCAGCATTGGCTCATTGGCAGTGGATTATGGCAGTAATTGACTCTCAAGAATAAATCATGAAAAAAATATATCTAATTTAAATATCAATAACTGGTAAAAAGAAACCCTAGCAGAATGCAAATGCAACATACAGTCAGAACACTGAGGGAGAATTGCATATTCCTATTTGGTTTTAAACTCAAAAGAAGTCACTTTATCCCTTCAGGTTAAGAGGATGATGACACATCCACAGGATTGCTGTGAAGGTTAAATATTATAGTTGTTAAAGTAAAATAGTTTACTTCTGGCTCTTTTCATTTGACTATACTCCCGCCAAATGGTTGGGTGAGACCAATGCAAATAGGGTCTGCAAATCAGTAATAAGGAAGCTGGTTAGTTTCGGTTGCTACTCCCCTAAGTATAAAAAAGTCATTTCAAAGGGAGAAACGCAGTATTTGCAGGATCACCAAGGAAGAAGAGCCATCAAGCTGAGCACGTTCAAGACCCCTTCCTGCATGAAGCAGAAGTAGCACAGGCCATGCTATACCAAGACTGAAGGCACCAGAACAGAGGAGCCACAGCACTGAGACTATGAGACAGAGATCAAGAGTCCATGTGACTGACCGACTGAAGACCAGTGAGATGTGGGTGACTGAGAAGAGACGCTGTGGTACACCAATGACTATATCTTTAATACTTTCTGATCCTGGCTTAAGTAACCTGCTAACATCTCTAATAAACTCCTGTACTTGTGAGTTTTGTCTATGAGCTCTGTGAATCCATTGAAACAGTTTACCGAACCCATCAGAGAAGTACAGAGGACTGGGCGAGTGTCAGAATAAGGTGAAAGAATGAGGGAGGGTGGAGGCATATCTATCTGATCTCTACTTTATGGCAATCGACCTGGTCTGGTGTAGAGGTGGATTCTCCAGTACACTCATGATCAAGATCAACAGCCCATAAAATTCCGATCAGGATGAGGATCAGGTAGCATACAGGCAAAGTCTGAGGGACTCTGCCAAAGTGGAGAACACTCCCCGGCCTTCTTCAGTGGAGAAGGGCTCTCCCAGCTCCTTTTGGCCAAGCAAGTATGTACACCTTCTTCAGCCACAGACATCCCCTTCCAGTCATGAAGACCTCCTCTGAGCTATGCAGCCTTCTTTGCTCCTCCTTCCTGCTCTCCATCCCTCCTCTGCTAACTGACCCACCTCAGCCATTGTAGCAACTTGCTCAGCTCTCTTAGCAGCTCTCCCAGCAATAAGTTTCTGACCTCAGTCTTATTACTGGTCTTTAGTGTTTCAGCCCTTAGCCCCGGAGTCATAGTATAGCACTTTAGGATTTCTTTACAGCGTCCCCTCTGGCTTCTTATCTCTTTCAACCCTGTGTCTTATCTTTTAGAACTCAAACTCCTTGTCAATTTCAAGCACAGGCCTCTCATCAGAGCTACAAACTGACTCATCCTTTGCTGGGCTACAAATCATTCAATTTACATAGTCAGCGGACCAATCCCCATCAAGGGCTTGAAGTAGAGCAATCACAGGACAGAGTAGCATCCAGGGCTACACAAAAAGTACTGATCCATCAAATTGTTTATCTCCTAACTGGGAAATATTTATCAAGGTGGACAAAAAGAAAGAGGTGCTGGGATAGAAAATTAGAACAAAGGTATCTTTTTTAGTACCAAATTGAGCAGAACCCCACCCCCCACCCCACCCCCCAAAACACATAGACTCATCATCAAGTCACTGCTGATTCCTAGCAACCTTACAGGATAGGGTTACAGACTAAAACTCTGTAAAGGAATACAAAGACCCGTCGGTCTCTCTCTCAAGGAGCAGCTGGTGGTTTCAAACGACTGACTTTGCAGATTGAAACCCAACGTGTAACCAAATCTATACCCCAGCCTATTTTCAAAGAATCTAGGCAAGAGGCCACATTGTTGCTGTTGGTGTTGTTCGATGCCTTGAGTCTGTTCCAACCCATAACAACGCAATGCACAACAGAATGAGACGCTGCCCCATCCTACACCGTCCTCACCCTTCTTCCTCTGCTGGAGCCCATTTGTTAAGCCACGGGGTCAAGCCATCTTATTAAGGGCCTTCTTCTTTTTCACTGCCTAACAAAAGAACTCATTTCATTACAAAAAATACCCAGCTCCTACCTAAGCATGTGGGCGCAATTCTGTGTAGAAACAGGCTCTTCCATGTTGCGTTCATCAGGTGATTCTAAATCTCATCACTTCTGAGGTCTGAAAGATTAGATGCAGAGACACATCCTCAGGGCAAAACAGATGCCCTGTGAATATTATCTATGAACCAACAATCATGGAATGCCAAAAACTAGCTTTGGCAAACCCAGCATGAGCAAGATCCTGAAAGAGACCCTTGGACTCCACAGCTGTGGGAAAATAAATATAAATCCTTTAAAGCCACCCTTGTGGGTATGAGAAAATTCAAACAACAGTTCATATAGTTTAACCTCTCAAAGTCCCAGTCTCCTGCCCCTGTAGAGTGGCCATGACTAGCATGGTTACCTCATAGATAATTGGGAGGATAAAAATGAGTTAGTACTCATAAAATGCTTAGATGTGTCAGCAGCACAGGATAAACTCTGATAAATACCTGCTTTACGGTAGCCATTTTTATAAAGGAAGAACCTTGGGTGTTGTTTGGAAAAGTTAAATTTAAAAAACCAGCAAATTGAAGGCAACCTATGTACAGTGGGTCCTTTTCTTCCTTTGTTTTTATGGAGAATGAAAAAGGAAGGCAGAAGACTCCATGAAGGACAAGGCTTGTATTGGCAAAGAATCGTCAACATAGTCAACATATGCAACCCGACTGTTTTTGGAAGCAAGGATAGCAAGACTTCAGCTCACTTGCTTTAGACATGGTATGAGGCATGGGAATCACTAGAAAAGAACATCATGTTGGAGAAAGCAGAAAATTCACCCAAAAGAGGGGAGCCCTCAAGGAGATGGAATGACACACTAGTCACAGCTACAGGCTTAGCCATTATGAGGATGGGACCAGACTGGCCAAGGTTTTGCTCTGTTGTATGTAGGGACAGCAACAGCAACCGTCTGTATCCATACAGCTGCACATGAAAGCACTATAGAAATGGGAGGAGCACCTAATTTCTTTACAGTTGTTCTCTCAGAGACATTGGATGAGAGGGGCTGAAGGAGAGACATTCTTATTGAAATTGTCTAAGTGGTAAGATTATGAATAATTTTCTTTCTCATCTCATAAATAAATAAATATGATTCTGCTCCTCCCCTGGAGAGGGATAACCTTTGCATAATGTTGGGTTCTCTAGAAAAGCCAAACCACTGACAGTTGTTATGTGTTGTATATACAGAGAGATTTATAGCAAGAAGTCATTTACACAGTTACAAAAATAGTTAAGTCCAATCTGGTTCAAGTCAGACCTCTCCTGACTCTAGCAAACTGACAGACAGAAAGCAGGATGATGAAGCAGAGTCAGCAGGAGGCATAGACTGGTGGATGAAGAGATCCAAATTCAGCCGAATGAGTCCACCACTCGTCATCCTCTGACAGCCCCTGGTCAGGCAACACAGTAGGAGATGGAGGGACCAGACCAGGGTGATGAAGTAGAGACAACAGGACACAGGCTGATGGATACAGAGTTCCAAATTCACTGACAGAATTCACCACTGGTAGTCCAATGACAGCTCTTGGGATTGGCAGATGATACAAGAGGAGATGGAGGAACCAGATGAAACCCAACTCTGGGAGAAGGCAAAGGGTCAAAGAGAATTCACCTCTGCCCAGTGTCTCTCTCTTATACGATAAGGCTTATGACACCAACGAGGCATCATCAGGCAACAACGCAACTGATAGCTTGAGCTCCGCCCCTACACTTACCCAAGAGTGTCTAGTTGACTTAAATCCTAACTCTCACAACCTCCTTTCCTATGGGCCCCCTGCAAAACAGACGCTGAGGCTACCGATCCTCCCAGAAGTTCTCAACCTGTGTGGGTTGCCACCCGTTTGGGGGTCGAACAACCGACCCTTTCACAGGGGTCCCCGATTCATAATGGTAGTAAAATTATAATTATGAAGTAGCCACAAAAATAATGTTATGGTTGGGGGCTCACCACAGCATGAGGAACAGTACTAAAGGGTTGCAGAAGTAGGAAAGTTGAGAACCGCTGCATCTGAAAAAATACTAGAGACTCCAGACACTTCAAGGCTAGGAAAAGCCATGCTTTTGCTGATAATAGGGCTGCTTAAAGTATGTAAAGTAATGTGTATTTTGACCTGTGGCTGTAGTTATATTAGTTTGTAATTTTTAAAAAAAAGTAGTTGTGATAATACTCATGGCCTCAGACTGATGAGATGCTCAGAGAGGGCTTTTCATTTATCTTTCAAAATTTTATTCAGTATTTTTATTATTTTATTATTATTATTCAGTATTTTTAAAGAGTAGCTTAGTGGGTGCTGTTTGACATACAAAGGCTTCCCAAACTCAGACTTCAGTGCATTTCCAAGGCAGAGGGGCAACAGACCAGCAGATTTCTCTATCTGGTAACTGATGAGACCATTCTTTGAATCCTTCAAACCCACGCGACTGATCCCTTTATCGAAGCAACTGAAGGCAGCTCCTTCCAGCCGCCAGGCCTCATCCTGGAACACTGTAAAGGCGTGGCATCAGCAAGCAGCTTCTGCCAACGCATAACTCGGTAGCCTCCGGATCCAATGTAACCTCGCTATAATCCCTCATCCATTAACACCAGATAGGAGTTGTAAATTATATCCTTCAACTGGATGGTCTATTCCCAGGCTCCCGGAGTTCTCTTCTGGCCCCTTCCCTGGCCAGGGCCCTGGTCACAGCCTGTGGGAAGGCTTAGGGAAGCCCAGCATAGCTGAGCGCTTAGTCATCAGCTGGGCGCCATTCTTCCAGGAAAAGCCTATTGTCCCCCATTTCCTGATCACTTACTTCCTGTCACTTTTTTTTTTTATTCAAAAGGCACAGACTAAAGACCACTAGAAATTCACAGGAAGGCTCTGCTCCCGATTTCACAATGGTGGTTTTGCTCTAGCTTAATAATCATTCTGATTTGGGGGCAGCTAACCCCACCACTTCCCTGAAATCATCAGTAGAGTCCCCAAGTCCTGGGCAGTTTCCACAGCAGTCTCCAGGCACCTGGCCGGGTGGTCTGGCTCTCGTTCCACACACTACTGCATTTGCTTCAAGGTTCTGAGCAAGGCTCCCAGCGCTTAAGAAGATGGTGTGGCAGCGTGAGGACACAGGCCTTTCAAGATTAGAGGGAGGCGCCAGGCACACAAAGCCTTGGAAATGCTCCCCTTCACCTCCCTTCCTTCCCCCCCCCCCAACTCATGCAGTGATGGAAAATGGGTCAAGCTGAGTTCTCGCTCCCAAGAGGGACTGAGTCACTAGAATGGAGAAAAGAAGGGATGGGGAACTCAGGAAACCAAAATCCTGAGTGGTATGTTTTCTCTCTCTCTCTCTCTCTCTCTCTCTCTCTGAATGCTGAGTTGTATCGTGGTGTTCTTCCTCTCTCTCTCTCTCTATCTCTATCTCTCAATCCTGGGTTGTGCTTGGTGTTCTTCCTCTCTGAATCCTGGTTTGTGTCTTGGTATTCTCTCTCTCTCTCTCTCTCTCTCAATCCTAGGTTGTATCTTATGTTCTCTCTCTCTCTCTCTCTCTCTCTCTCTCTCTCTCTCACACACACACACACACACACACACACACACGGTCAAAGGCCTGCTGCTTTGTATCAGACACTAACATAAGCACTTACATATACTATCTCAGTTAATTTGGACATTGTGATTTCCTTACTTTACACATTAATATACTTGTCCAAGTTCACACGGCTAGTACAGTAGTGGAGCTGCAGTTCGATGTAAGCTTTGCAAAGCTTCATCACTACCACTCTATTTACCAGATTCCTGAGGAGTCATTTGGATACCCTGTAAAATGGGAATCATAAAGCCTATAAAAACTGGTTCTTGAGGGAGGGTGGGGAGGGGAGGGAGGGGCACGAAATGGGGAGCGGATATCAGGGGTTCAAGTGGGAAGAGAATGCTTTGAAAATGATGATAGCGGCATATGTGCAAATGTCCTGGACACACTGGAGGAATGTATGAATTGTGATGAGATGCAAGAGCCCCCCCTCAAAAAGTATTCAACAACAAAAAAAGAATTCCATATTGTGTTGAGAATTACATAAGATTATCTATATAATGAATGCAGTACTTAGAAATGTAGTAGGGTTAAATTTTGAACATTAAGTTTGCAGAAGACTACCGCCTACCCTAGGAACCCTAAATTCCTTGATATGTCTCCACATCATTTCAGCTTCCAGTGGGCTTTTTCTAATCAATGGCTGGCAGTGTGACAAACTTTGCCCTCAGGCTGCATATATTTGAAAGGGATGCCACTGTTCCCCTAGCCCACCCAGGAATACACAGCCTCACCCTCCAGCACTGGTCTTTCAATGCCCTCGACGGACACTGTGGGTTACACACTGGACTGCTAATGGAAATGTCACTCGTTCGAATCTAGCAGATGCTCCACAGAACATGGATCCTTTTGCTTCCTTAAAGATGTCCAGCCTCAGAAGCCTAAAGGGCTGTCCTCTCTCAATGCCATTGGGTTGTCAGAGAGTTAGAAACAGGGTGTCTACTGGGTGTCTACTGGTGCTAATGCAGGCCCCATGCCAGGTGGCTAGTACACATGGGGTGGCCCAAAGTAGGTCCGGTAGGTTTAATTCAGCCAATCGGGTCAACCAGAACCATCAACACACCTCCCAGCTGAAGGTCCTAAAGGCCAGAACTTGAGACCACCACTCTCTTTTTCTCAGCAGGATCTCCACCTTCCACTTGGTCATTCTCTGTCTCTCTCTCTCTCTCTCTCTCTCCCCCTACCCCCCTCAGGCCACCACATGTGGGTGTGCCGTCCCATGAGGTTGCCAATGTTTTGTGACTGTAAAACCTGAAATTTCTCCTATCCTTTATAAAAACTCCCTTGGATCACAAACCAGGGTTCGGTGTGATTTCTTTCTTGTGCGAAGTCAAGAACTGAGGTATATCCCACTTGAGAAACCTAACAGTTTCTGACGCATAAATGCCCTAGAGGGTAGGATAGAACTGGTCCTGGGGGATTCTGGGTCTTGGGAGTAGAAAATCTCATGTGTGGTGCTGTGCAATTGATTACTGCAAGCTAAAATTCTGTCCCATCATCAAGTCTAGGAAAAGATGGATGATAAGAGAACGATAAGAGCAGCGGACATGTGAAAGTGCTTGGCATCTTATGTTTACTTATGTATTGTGAAAAATGATGTACGAGGCCCCAATAAAGTGATTTTTAATAAAAAAGTAAAATAATAAAATAAAATATTTTCTTTATAAAGAAGCATTTGTTTGCAAAACACACATACAAAAAAAATCAAGGATGACTAGACTTTGTCCTGTGTATTTGGGATTGTTAGCAGAAGAAAGCAGTCCCTGGAGAAAGACTTACAAGGTAGAAGGGTAGCTTTAAAAAGGGGGAGAGATGGGTTGACATAATAGCTACAATGAGTTTGAACATAACAGCAATTTTAAGGATGATACCAGACCCAGCAGTGTTTCCTTCTATTGTACTCAAGTCACTATTAATCTGAACCAACTGGAAGGCGCCTAATACCAAGACAGATAGCTGACTGGCTGGCTGGATAAATGATGATAGATGATAGATGATAGATAGATAGATAGATAGATAGATAGATAGATAGATAGATGATAGATCGATAGATGATAGATACATAGATAGGTATATACATAGATAGATAGATAGATACATAGATGATGGATGATGGATGGATGGATGGATGGATGAGGGATTATTCCCTCCCCCCCAAAAAACCCCGGCATTGCTCTGGGCAGAGCAGAGCTTAAGCAGTACAAATTTTTCCTGATAGGTGAGCATCCAGCAACTCGCTCTGAGTTAGTGCACCCAGTGGTGTCGCTTGGGAAGGTTCTCTCTGGTCACAGTGAATTTTTTCCTAAAAGCAGTTTCACTCCAACCTAGTGTTTTTGTGATAGTTGAGTTAAGTGAACAACATATGGCTGTGAAATTTTATTTCCTGCTCAGAAAAAAAAAAATGCCACAGAAACCGTTGTGATGTTTGAACACAGCTTACAAGGACAATTCTATGGGAAAAACTGAAGTTTACGAGTGGTTTTCTTGTTTCAAAATAAGTGAAGTGTCGATTGATGACAAAGCTCATACTGGACGTCTGTCAACTTCCCGAACGAGTAAAAATGTCTGCTGGTAGTGTATTTGGAGTTTGTTCTACCAGGTCCAACAGTTAATCAAGCTTTCTATTTAGAGATTCTGAAAAGATTGCGTGTCTCAGATGGGGACTGGTTTTGCCACCACAACAATGCACCAGCTCACAGCCATCTCACTACGCCCGTTTTGGGCAAATTACAGCATGCCTCTCTCAGCACGCCTGACCTTGCACTTTGCTTCATGCGACTTCTTTTGGTTTCTGTAAGTGCAAGGGACATGAAAAGACAGCGATTTGAAAATGTGGATGAAATAAAGAAAAACACGAGGGAGGTGTTGTCAGTCATCCAAACAGATAAGCTTGAAAAGCGTTTCCAAGAATGGAATAGCAGATTCGACAAATGTATTAAGTGTGACGGAAAGTACTTTGAAGGTGATAAGATTGTTTTTAAAAAAAGTAAATACATAGCTTTGAGAAAAAAAATTGATTTTATATAGGGGCATACCCTCTCACATAAAGAAAGAGAATTCTACTTAAATGCCCACTGGTTATATAAATGCCATTTTATATAGTACTGTGAATCATTTTTTAAGATTTCTTTATGTTCTTAGGTGAAACAATAACCAAAATATGTTGTTCAGAGAAAATGAGAGACAGAGAATAGTGTTCCTAATATGCTTTGAGGCACGCATGTGTGTGTACACAGTGCAGGTGAACTATAATGAAGTAACACATGTGGGCCATATATTTCATTTAAGTTCTTCTAGCAGCCACCAGAGAAAGTCCAAGTAAATAAGTGAAATTTATTTAATAATTACCAATAAGTACCAAGGTACTCCAACAGGCAAGTCATTTAAAAAATATTTATTATATATTTTTTCTTTCTCACCAATCTTTGAAATGTGATGCACGTTTCACATTTACAATGCTCCTCAATCTGGACTATTAAGCCAGGTTTCAAGCTCAATGTGGATTATACACACAAGGCTACCTCTCTAGACGTTGCAGGTATAGACTATCTGCCCAAGAGACTGTTCATAGGAGTTATCTTCAGGGGAAAGAACCTCTCTGGGAACTTAGGGTAAGGTAGAGATTACTTTTCGCTTTAAGCCTTTGGGTGACTTTTTAATGTCAGGCCTGGTGCACGCCTTGACATTTGGGGATAAATGAATAAAATCATTTTACAGCTATCTTTTAGTAACTTCTCACTCACTCTGACATATGAATCAGACTGGTAATCCCTATGTGAAGACAATGGTAGGCAAGAAATGACTCTCCCATTCCCTACACTTTTGTCCTTCTTTAGTACCTTAAGGCGTGTGTGCATCTCAAGGAAAAGTGAGCTTCCAGTAATGATTTGCCATTGAGAAAATGCAGGTAGGTGGAGCAAATATTTTTAAACTGGGCACATTAGTCAATTGGGAAGTAGAATTTTGTGACTAATGTATTGCTAAGTAAGTGGGATGGAAAATTACTTTACATCCTGGGGACCCTCTCACGTGCTCTGCTCAGGGAAGCTTCCCAGGCAGGACACTGAACAGGAAGTTGTTGGGGGCCCACGAAGGCAAAGACAGGAAGTAAGGAACAGGAAAGACAGGTGAGGAAAGCTGAGGTTTCCATAAACAGGAAACAACCTTAGGCCTCTTTACCTTTTAAATCTTAAGAGTAGATAAGCGAAGAACTGTACTCCGTCCAGAAGGAAGGACCTGTCTTGTCCCGTTCAACTTAAGCCTGGCAAAAGGAAAAGGCAAAAACTCAGTAACACTGAGCCCATGTCGACTCCTAGAGACCCCATAGGACAGAGTAGAACTAAACCTGTGGGTTTCAAAGACTGTAACTATTCACAGAGCTGAAACTCCATTGTTCCTCCCTCTGAGGGAGGTGGGAGTGGTTGGAAATGGCTGACCCTGCACGCTGCAGCCTGCAAGCTACCAGGACTCCGCCAGGGCTCTCTTCCCTGGCCTAAAGTGAGGGGAATTGTCCTGTTCTTTCTGTAAGGGAGCCCTAGCAGCTTAGTGCATTATGAACTAGGCTGCTCACCTCCAATCTAGCGGTTTGAAACCATCCATGGGAGAAAGATGAAGCTTTCTAGGCCAGTAAAGATTTCAAGCCTTGGAAACCTACAGCGACAGTTCCACTCTGTCCCCCAGGGTCAGACTAGATGTGATGACATTAAGTGTGGTTTTGAGTATTCTTTCACGATTCAGGAAGGTGGGACTCAGAGGGGGAGAGAAACCAGGGCAAGAAGACATCCAATGCGCCACAAAGGAGACTTCACAGAGGTGAGAGAACAAAAGAGCTAGAGTCATGGCTGGGTACAAAAATTTAGCTACCAACACATTTCTCAAGCCCTTCATAACCTAGAAGGTTTGAAGACAGCGCCAGTGTTTATTTGGGTATTGTTTGCCAGATAGTTCAGGGCAAAGGGCACATGATGAAACAATGTTGTTTTTGTTGTTGGTATTGCTGGAGGCCATCAAGCTGGTTCTCACAGGAACCCCGTGTACAACAGAACAAAGCACTGTCCCGTCACACGCAACCCGCACAATTGTTATGTTTCAGCATGTTTTCGGAGCCACTTTGGCAACTCACCTGATTGAGGGTCTCCTTCGTTCTTGCTGACTCTCTACTTCATCAAACATGAAGTTTTTTTCCCCCATAGGGGCTGGCCTCTCTTCCTAATTACCTGTCCAAAGTACTTGAGACAACGTCTCTCCAGCTTCACTGCGAAGGGACATTCTGGCTATCATTTGCCCAAGACTCATTTATTTGTTCTTTGGACCGTCCATGATATTCTTCTCCAACAGCATGATTCAACTGCATGAAATCTTCATGGCGGCGCAGCAGTTGGCGCTGGGCTGCTCTCTGAAATGTCGGCGGGTTGAAGCCACTAGCTGCTCCACGAGAGAGCAGGAGAAGAATGTTACACTCTATGGCATGCACAAGCGCAGTTCTAGCCCATCCTATCCGGTCATTGTGAGTCAACATCTACTCAAGAGCAGTGAGTTTAGTTTAGTTTTTAATGAAAATACCCTGGTGTGCCTCAGGCACACCTTAGTCCTCAAAGTGACATTGTTAAGGTGGGGTAGAAATTACAAAGATCTACATATAACTTCCTCCCTGGGGTATGGACAACAGGGAAGTGGATGAAGGGACACATTGGACAGTGTACGATATGGCAAAATAATGATAAGTTGTAAATTATCAAGGACTCATGAGGGAAGGGGGGTGGGGGGAGAGAAATATGAGGAACTAATACCAAGGGCTTAAGCAGAAAGAAAACGTTTCGAGAATGATGAGGGCAAGAAATGTCAAATGTGGTTTGCATACAAGAAATGTATGTATTGATTGTGATAAGAGTTCTTTGAGCCCCCGTAAAGTGATTTTTTTTTAAAAAAAAAAAAGTCTTGTGCAATAGATTTGGTTAATGAGATAAAAACAATATGTCAGTATAATTCCACTTTTAATCATTTGCACATGCACTTACATCAATTTCCACACATGCAACAGAGGATCTTCATTAAAATAAACAGGAAAATTCCCTATTCACTTTTCTGGTGAAAACGCTATGATCGCAAGTGTGTTTTGTTTTGTTTTGTTTTCAATTTTAATAAGAACTCATTTGCCTGGCCAGGTTTTTTTCCCCTCAACCTTTGATGTTACATACATGAACTCATTGCTGAAAACTAGGTCTAGATGCAGTTGTCTCTTTTTACCCTAAGAATCAAATGACTGTGTTTCCTACATTTCACTCTTTGATTCTCTTTGAGGTAATGTTTATATGGTATGAAATATGGCCCAACTTCATTTATTTTTGGCATACTTCAGCACCATTTATTGAAGAGACTTTTACCTTTGGTCTCTCCATTTCCTTTACATTGGTCTATATCTTGAGGATCTGTGGTAGTTACATAATCTTATGCCAACTTGAATCTATTAAGAGGGAAGGGGTTGCTGTTTGATGACCACATTTGGAGGACTACAGAGATAAATAGCACGCTGAAGGCAGGGCACACAGACTCTCTGTTTAGTATTCCTGATAACAAGGTACATGGAGCTGTGCTAGAGCCATGGAGCTGGAGAAGCCACATGAAGACACACGCCAGCCCTGAGATGCTTACACTGCCACTGGATCCACAAGACTTCCCACTCAGGGGCCTGTGATCTTCCTGGATTTGGCATTATTGGATGTGTTGCATGAGTCTGAAGAGGACTGAGTAGGACTCTCCTTTTGCATTGTCGAGGCTTTATGTGCAGAGGAGTTGGTGGGTTTGAACTGACCACCCTGCAGTTTGCTCAGTGTGTAGCCCACTACACCACCAGTACAGCATCAGATAGTATACTTGGCGGGGGGTGGGGGGGGAGGGGAACGGACGGGTTAAAACCCAGTATGACTGCATTACTAGGATTTTCTTTAAAATTTGACCATTTCTAAAGCAATATATTTCTCCATGTGAAAGAATAATAATGAATATAGCATTTCACTGAAGAAGTATTTTTGTTGTTTTTTTATTTTATTGGGATAACATTCAATATATCATTTGTAACAAGCATATTTGTACACATATTGCCATATTCATTTCCAAATATTTTCCACTTGAGTCCTTGGTATATCCTCCTCTTTCCCCCTCCCGCCCTTTTTTTAATGAATCATTTTATTGGGGACTGATACAACTCACATCACAATCCATACATACATCAGTTGTATGCAGGCCACCTTTGCACACTTGCTGCCATCATTACTCTCAAAACATCCTCCCTCCACTTAGAGCCCCACTACCAGCTCCCCATATTTCCCTCCCCCCTCCCATGAACCCTTAATAATTTATAAATTGTTACTACTTTTTCATATCATACACTGTAAAATGTGTCCCTTCACTCACTTCCCTGTTATCCAAGCCCCAGAGAGGAGGTTATATGTAGATCCCTGAAATTGGTTCTCCCTTTCTATTCCACCATCCCACCACCCTCCCAGTATCACCACTCCCACCACTCATCCTGAGGGGTCATCTATCCTAAATTCCCAATGTTTCTGACTCCAGTGTACATCCCCTGGTCTAGCTGGATTTGTCTGGTAGAATTGAGATCATGATAGTGGGTGAGATGAAGCATTTGAGAACTAGAGGAAAATTGCATATTTCATTGTTGGGTAAGCTACACTGTACCTTAACTGGCTCATCTCCTCCCTGTGATCCCTCAGTAAGAGGATATTGCTTCACTTATTGATGGACTTTGGGTCCCCAATCTGTGCTCCCCTCATTTATAATGATATGATTTTTAGTTCTTTGAAGTCTGATATCTGATCCCTTAGACACCTCGTGGTCACACAGGCTGGTGTGCTTCTTCCATGTGGGTTTTGTTGCTTCTGAGCTGGATGGCCGCTTGTTTACTCAAGCCTTTAAGACCCCAGACACTATATTTTTTGATAGCCTGGCACCATCAGCTTTCTTCACCACATTTGCTTATGCACACATTTGTCGTCAGTGATCATATCAGGAAGGTGGGCATGGAATGATATGATTTTTAGTTCTTGAAGCCTGATAACTGATCCTTTGACACCTCGTGGTTCCACAAACTGGTGTCTTCTTCCATGTGGGCTTTGTTGCTCCTGAACTGGACGACCGCTTGGTTGAGCACCATCAGCTTTCTTCACCACCTTTGCTTATGCACATATTTGTGGTAAGTGTTCGTGTTGGGAGGGTGAGCATCATGGAATGCCAATTTAATAGAACAAAATGTTCTTGCATTGAGTGAGTACTTGAGTGGAGGTCCAATGCCCATCTGCTGTCCTACTACTAACTCTATAGATATATGCTCCTTGACCTATTTCCCCATCGTCATATATAAATATATGCACCTATGTACATGCCTGTATTTAAGCCTCCATGAATGCCCTTTACCCCCCAGTTCTTTCCTCTATTTATTTTTACTTTCCTCTTGTCCCACTATCATGCTCAGCCTTTATTTGGGTTTTAGTATTTTTTTCTCTGTTAAATTACTCTTGATCAATCCCTATCGGACCTCTCACACCCACCATGCCACTGAGTTTGAATCAACTGTTATTCCCTTGTCCCTGAGCTGGTCAACACCGCTGTCTTTCCCCCTCTTCCCCTTCTCCCATGTACCCACCCCCCGGAACCATCAGTCCTGGCATTTTTGCCTCAACTGGATTGTTTTCTTATTGTACAACTGTTTTAGATATAAATGTCTCTCTTACACACATACAAGTCTCCCTGGATTTGTTTCTCTAATAGGCCCAGACTAACATTCAGACTGTCTCATATACCTTGGAAATGTTATCAGGAATGACAAGTGTCTGGAAAAGAATATCATGCTTGGTAAAGCAGAGGATCTGGGAAAAAATGTCATCAAGATAAAGCAGAGGGTAAGTGCAAAAGAGAAAGCCCGTTACAAGGTGTATCGACGAAGTAGCTACACCAATAGGCTCAAACATAAAAATAATCGCAAGGATGGTATAGAACTGGTGATTTTTTATTCTGTTATACACAGGATCACTATGAGTGAGAACCAATTCAGTGGCATTTAATAACACCACTACTACCACCAGACTTCTTTGATTACTATAACTTTATAATATATTTTGAAATCAAGAAGTGTGGGTTCACCCAAGAATACACACCCAGCCAAATTATCTATTAAGATAGATGGAGACCTAAGAGTTTTCCCAGACAAAGAAAAACTCAAAGAATATATTAGACGAAACCCAGCCCTACAAAAGATCCTTGCTGACCCAGTATGGACAGAAGACCAGCACTCATCAAACATAAATAAGAGAACATCTCATAAAACAACCTCACCCAGAGGGCAACAAAGAGAAAACAGCCCTGAAAATAGGAATGGCGTAAGGGTGGAAAGAAGTCAAGAATGATCAACCCTCACACACATGCACAACACACTGAAAAGAAAGGAAGGTAGGAAAGCACCCAACACAAAAGGTTTAAGATGAAATCCCATATTTCACAATTAGAGATAATAACCCTAAATATCAATGGACTTAATTCTGGAATTATAAGACTGCGGCTAGCAGACTGGCTTAGAAAACACAACCCATCAATCTGCTGCCTACAAGAGACACATCTCAAGACTACAAGCAAAAATAGGCTGAGAATCAAAGGCTGAAGAAAGGCATACCAAGCAAATAACTATTTTTAAAAAAAGCAATTTTAATCTCAAATAAAATTGACTTCAAAGTGCAAACCATAAAATAAGATAAGGAGAGACACTATATAATGCTCAAGGGAATGGGATATAATGAACCAATAAGCATTTTAAACATTTATTACCCTTATATGTAAACCAAACACTCCAAAAGATGAAAAAAGGAATCACAGCCTCAACAATTATACTGGGTAACTTCAATACACCACTCTCTGAGAAAGAAGATGACAGAGAAAGAAACTCAACAAGGATCTACAGATCTAAACACTAAAATTAGACAATTTGACTTAATAGATAGCTATAGAGCTTTTCATTCAAATATGAAAAAAAAATCACATTCTTTTCAAATCCACATGACACATATTCAAAGATAGACCACATGCTGGGGCATAAGGTAAATATACATAAATTTAAGCACATTGATATCATACAGACCTCTCTCTAAGACCACTGAAAAGGCTGAAAAATAATAAAAGGAAGGTGAAGAAAACAAGAACAAACAATTGAAGGATGAATAACTCTCTATTGCAAAAGGAGTGTGTACTGGCCCAGATCAGAGATGAAGTTAGGAAGGTTCTAGAAACCAATGAGAATGAAAACATGACGTACCAAAATTTATGGGACACAGCAAAGGGAGTTATCAGAGGACCTTTCATAGCAATACATGCACACCTGAAAAAAAGAAGAGTTTCTCATACCTGATATGCTGGCACAGAATTTATAACAACTAGAACATAGTCATCAGGACAATCCCACCAATAGCAAAAGAAAAGAAATAATAAAAATCAGGACTGAGATTCAAGAGAGGGAAAATAAGAAAACAATGGGAAAATAATGCTGCTAAAAATTGGTTCTTTGAAAGGATTAAAAAACTGACAAAGCATTGGCAGATTTAACCAAAGAAAGGGGGGGGGGGGAATTCAATAGAAAAAATGAGGGACGAAAGAGGGGACATCACAACTGACCCTAATGAAATCAAAAGGTTAATTACACAGTACTACAAAGGACCATACTCCAGTGAATTCAATAATTTGGAAGACATGGACAAATACTTGGAAAAATAGCCCCTCCCTAGATTATTCCCAATGGACATCAAGAATATCAACAGACCGATAGCAGTAGAAGAAATAGACAAGGTTATCAAAGGATTTCCAACAAAAAACCACCTGGACCAGATGACTTCACGGGAGGATTCTACCAATCATTCAGGAAAGAACTGACACCAATCTTACACAAACTGTTCCAAAACATTAAAAAAGATGGCAAACTCCTGAACTCCTTCTAGGAAGCTAGTATAACACTGATACTGAAACCAGGCAAAGATCCCACAAGAATTGACAACTACAGACCAATATCTGTAATTAACATTGATGCAAAAATTCTTAATAAAATACAGCCAATAGAATACAAAAATATATAAAACAAATAATTTACCATGACCAAGTGGGGTCCGTACCCAGGATGCAGGGGTGATTTCAACATACAAAAGACCATTAGTATCATTTGCCACATTGACATGAGAAACTATAAGAACCACAAGAAAATATTGATAGATGTGGGAAAAGCATTTGACATCATCCAACACCAATTCCTGTTTAAGACACTTGAGAAGATAGGAATAGAAGGAAAATTCCTCAAGACAATATAAGCTATATATGAAAAACCAACAGCCAATGTGATAGTAAATAGAGAAAAGATGACCACAATCCCGCTGAAAAAGGGGACCAGACAAGGATGTCCCTTGTCCCCACTCTTACTTAATATCATACTGGAAGTTTTAGCTAACAGCATAAGGCAAAGAGAAGGCATCAAAGGTATTTGCCCAGGGAAGGAAGAGGTAAAGCTATCGTTGTTTGCAAATGACATGATTTTATATATGGAAAATCCCAAAAGCTCCACAAGGGAAGTACTGGAAGAAATGGAGGATTATGCCAGAATGGCAGAATACAAGATCAACAATCCGAAGTCTATTGGACTGCTATACACATCGGATAAGAACACAGAAGAGGAGATTTAAAAAAGGGGGTACCCTTCACAATAGCCACGCACAAATTGAAACATCTAGGAATATATCTGACTAAAAGAACAAAAGATCTATATGACTAAAATTGCTGAACACTATTATAAGAAACCAAGAGTGACTTCAACAACTGGAAGAATATCCCATGCTCGTGGATCGGAAGACTCAATATAGTAAAGATGTCAGTTCTACCCAAGGGACTATATAAGTTTAGTTGTAATTCCAATACATTACCCTCATCTTTCTTCAAAGAAATGGAAAAAATTACTACCAACTTCGTATTTAGAGGGCAGAAGCTCAAAGTAGCAGAGAAGAAGGACATTGAGGAAGGGGTTGCTTGATCTGATTTTAGCACATACTATACAGCCACGGTGGTCAAAACAGCATGGTGTTGGCGTAATGATAGATACTCAGGCCAATGGAAAAGGACTGAAAATCCAGAAATGAAAACATCGGCATACAGACAACTGATCTTTGATAAGGGTCCAAAAAATGTCAGATGAGAAGCAGATGCTCTTTTCAACAAGTGGTGCTGAAAAAAAATGGGTTATCTACAGGATATCTACTTGTTTCTACAGGATATCTACCTGTAGAAATATAAAGAAAAACCCTTACCTCACTCCATGTTCTAGAATAAACTCAAGGTGGATCACAGACCTTGAAGTAAAATCCCAAACTCTTAGGTCCATCAATAAGGGAACTGGGACCAACCTGAGAACTTTGGCATAGAGATAACATAGACTATCAGAAATATGGAAGGCCATAAACACAGAGGAGGCACAAATAGATAAGTGGGATATACTGAAGATAAAATATCTCTGTACATTGAAAAAATTCACCAAGTCAGTAAAAAGAGAGCCCATGGACTGGGAAAACATCTTTAGCAATGACAAATCAGATAAAGGCCTTTTTACTAAAATCTACAATACCCTGATAGCTTCCAAAAAGATCAATTTTAACTGCCCACTGAGGAGGTAAGCAAAGGACCTGAAGAGAAGTTTCACAGAGGCAGAAATTTGAATGGCCAATAAACACATGAGAAAATGTTCCTGATCATTAGCCATAAGAGAAATGCAAATCAAAACAACAATGAGATACCACCTATCACCCTCAGGATAGGCCAATTAAAAAAAATTAGAAAGTAATAGGTGTTGGAGGGGCTGTGGGAAGACAGGAACTCTTATCCACTGCTGGTAGACTTGTAGGTTTGTGAAGCCACTATGGAAACTAACTTGGTGATATCTAAAACAGATAGAAAATGAGCTATCACATGACCTTGCAAATCCCCCTACTGAGCATATACTCAGAAGAGGCAAGCAACAAACCATGACCAGATATCTATGCTCCAATGTTCATCACAGCACAGTTCACAATTGCAAGGAGTTGGAAACAGCCCGAATTTCTATCAACTGATGAATGGATTAAAAGGCTGTGGTACATACATACAATGGAGTACTATGCATCACTGAAAAGCAGTGATGAATGCATGAAGCACATCACCGCATGGGAAGAACTGGAGGGAATTAAGCTAAGTGAAGTAAACCAAGAGCAAAAGAACATGTACAACATGAGTTCTGCTGAGGTAAACTTAAAAAAATGCAAAAGGGGCATAGGGAATAAAGCTCTATATACTATATCCTCCCTGATGGGAGGCCCAGGTAGTATGGCAGGGGTCAGAGCAAATCCAGGGCTACATATGGTAGCCAACTATAGGGGAGGAGAGTGAATGGTAATGTGTAGAGGGAATGTGGTACTAACTCACCCAAGGGGAGCATATTGTTTAGATCTCCACAGGGAAAGAGGAACCAACCTTAAACCCTGTGATCCAGGATGTGAAAGTAGCGTGATGGCATGGAGTGGGGAAGCAGTGGAGGAGTCTGAGGGCCCAACCCCAATCCCAACTATGTGAACAGCTGACTCTCTCTCCCCAGGGGAGTTTCCCTTGGAGGACAGCACTGAGGCTGCAACTTGGGGATGAAACATGTCTTATAAGAACACATGAGAACAAGTGAAGGGGGAGGAAGAGAGAATGGAGTGCATCCTGGCCAACCAAGTCTTTAGGACAATATTCCCACTCAGAACGGCCAATGCACAAAGAGGACCATATGGCCAACCCCTTTTTTGCCTTCCTTCACTTTATCAAATATGATGGCCTTCTCCAGGGACTGATCTCTCCTGACAATATGCCCAAAGAATATAAGATGAAGTCTTGCCATCATTGCTCTAAGGGACACTCTGGCCTTACGCCTTCCAATTCAGATCTGTTTGTCATTTTTGCTGTCCATGGTATTCCCAATATTCTACTCCGGCACCACAATTTAAGTGCATCAACTCCTTTAGAGTCTTCTTTATTCAATGCCCAATTTTCACATGCATATTATATAATGAAGAATATCATAGCTTGAATCAGGTGCACCTAAGTCCTCAAAGGAACATCCTTGCTCTTCAATACTCTAAAGTGGTCTTGTGCAGCAAATTTACCGAATACAATCCTTCTGTTGATCTTTTGACTGCTGCTTTAGTAAACATTGATTGGGAATCCAAGTAAACAAAAATCCTTGACAACATCAACCTTTTCTTCTTTGATCATGATATTACTTTTTGGTTCAGTTGTGAAGACTTGGGTCTTCCTTACATTGAGTAATATCCACGCTGAAGCCTGCAATCCTTGGTTTTTATCAGCAAGTGCTTCAATTCCTTCTCATTTTCAGCAAGCAAGGTTGTGTCATCTGCACAACACAGTCTGGCAGGTTGTTGATGAGCCTTCCTCCGATTCTGATATTACACTCTTCTTCATATAACCCAGCTTCTCTGATTATTTGCTCAGCCTAAAAATTGAATAACTATGGTGAGATAATATAACCCTGACACACACCTTTCCTGATTTTAAATCATAGAGTATTTCCTTCTTGTATTCACACAATTGGTTTTGATCTACATGAAGTATTCGGGATATCCCTTTCTTCTTAATGCTATCCATAGTTTACAGGATCCACAGAGTAGAATGCCTTGGCATAGTCATTGAAACACAAGCAACATCTTTCTGGTATTCTCTTTCAACCAAGCTCCATCTGACATCAGCAATGATATCCCTTGTTCCACATCCTCTTCTGACCGTGGTCTGAATCACTGGCAGTTCCCTGTCAATGGATTCCTGCAACTGTTATCTGGTTTTCAGTAAAATTGTACTTGTATGTGATATCAATAATATTGCTTTACAGTTTGAGCATTCAGTTGGGTCACTTTTCTTTGGAATGAGTACAAATGTAAATCTCTTCCAGTCAATTAGCTTAGTAGCTTTCTTCCAAATTTTTTTTGGCATAAATGAGTCTTTCTACTGCATCATCAGCTTGTTGAAACATATTTCCTCAATTTCTGGAGTTTTATTTTTGGTAAGTACATTTAGGGCAGTCTAAACCCCTTACTTCAGCACCATTGGTTCTTGCTTATATGCGATCTCTTCAAATGGTTGAATATCAACTAGTTCTTTTTTGGTACAGCAACTCTATGTCCTTTTTGATACAGCAATTCTTTCCATCTTCTTTTGTTGTTTCCTGCATATGGAAGTCACTAGTCTGGTGCAATTTCAGGATTGGAAGAGGAGGAGTGAAGTCTAGTCTGTCAATCTGGAGATAGTCAATGAGACCTCTGTGTGGGCATGGCTTTCTCCTTAGAGAATTCTGGGAAATCTGGCTGTATTTCCCCCTTGGAGGTGAGAGACTCATGACTCAGTCCCTTGGAGATGTTCTACTGACAAGACACAAGGCTGACTCCCTGTGAGACATCCCAGAGGAGAAGACATGTGGGCTTACCCTGATGGAACCAGACCTCTGAAGCCAGAAAAGTGACATAGAGACTCCTGCCCATGCTGTGATGCTTTAGATGCCACAGACAGTCCTTGCCAGTGCTGAGATGCTTCTACCACCACTGAATACACAAGACTCTGCACCCACTGGCCTGTGATTGTCCTGGCATCACTGCATGTGCCTCATGAATCTGAAGATAGACTGGTATTGGACAGATGGTCTAATATCAGACTTATGACCGTGGACTGGACTGGGCTGGGCTGTTTCCTCAATGTTCAATTGCTCTTGTATATAAACCTCTTTCCTATACACATATGCATGCTTATGAATTTGTTTCTCTCGTCTACCTAGTTAGCACACTGTATTATTCAATATTTTACCCACAGTATCTTTTAATATTGTAACTCGATGCTTGAATTTTTTCTTGAGATTTTCAGTCTAAGATGTGCTGTGCATATTCTTCCTTTTTGTATAACTAATTCCAGTTCTTTGCACATTTCATTATAATATTTTACTTTGTCTTCTCGAGTCGCCCTTTGAAAATTTCTATTCAGCGCCTTGACTTCATCATGAGCAGTTGATGGTCTGTTCCACAGTCAGTCCCCGGCCTGGTTTTCACTGCTGATATTAGGCTTCACTATTGTCTTGTCCCACAGATGAGACTTCTGTGTATAGCATCTGGAGAAGTCCATGAATACAGCTGCCTTTTGTGCTGTTAAAAGAAACTATTTACAATAAAGCCCTTGGTCTCACAGAATTCTAACAGGCAATCTCCAATGTCAGTTTTATCATCAAGACCAAATCTTCCAACTCTTACTCTTTCCGCTTAGTTTCCACTTTCGCCTCCTATGTTAGACCAGGTTGACTATAGGAACAAATCCAGTGACACTCATAACAAAGAGTTTTATGTCAAGAAGCAATTACACAACAAGAAAGCACCCCACCCTGATCCAAGTCTTTAAGTCCAATACGAGTACAGCTAATCCTTCTTCAGACTCACACGCTGACACGCAGTGACACAGATTGCACGCAGATGACAGGCCAGTAGGTGCAGAGACTCATGGATCCAAGGTCTGTGGAAACATGGCAGGGGTCTGGCAGCTTTCAGGGTCAATGCAGAGAGAGGGGGAGGTGCCCAGAGTTCTCCTTATGAGAAGACCACACATCCAAAGAGGCACCATGGGACCTGACCGACAGGTTAGATTCCACCCCTATATTTCCATACATCTTTAAGCTGATATAAAATTATCTAACTGTCACATATCCCAATTGTCAATGATGATCAACATATCGTGATTGCATGATTATTCCATTTCACAACGGAAATGTTGGTAGAATTCTTTGATTTCTGTATCATGAACTTGAATGGGTGGTGAAAAAATCTGAATATAGTTGTATTGATTGGATTACCTTTTATAAGGACAGACATTATCCCATCACAAACAACATGGTACTTCAGATAGATCTTGAAATTTCCTTTTTTATTATTAAAAGGCCATTTTATTGGGAGATCTTGTAAAATGTATTTTTATAATTGTATCAAGCATATTTATACCTATGTTGCCATCAATTTCTCTTGATTGAATCATTCTTTGAACAAGTCATATAACTTTTCTAATATAAAATGTCCACGACTAGTCCATTCCAGCTCACTAAGGAACAGAGTACTGATCTTTGTTCATTCCATTTCATTTTTAATGATTTCCAGTTTCTCTAGATTCTTACTTTATGCATCACATGTTCTAATTATGAAATGATGTTTGCAGCGGTTTCTTCTCACTATGAGTGGTGATTCGTCAGCAAAGGAAGGTCTCAGAGGTGTTCTCTCCCATAGGTTTTACTCCATCAGCACCATTATGGTCAACTCTACGTTGAGAAGGCAACTCTTCCTCAGGCATATTTTCAATGACTTCCAACCTGAAGGGCTCACCTTCTGGCACTATCTCTGACAATGCTCTGCTGCTGCTGCTTATTAGATCTTCCAGTGACTATGTTTTGATACTCTCCATGAGGTTTTCAGGGGTTAATTCCTCTGAAGTGGACAGTCCGTTCCTTCTTTGTAGTCTGCTCTTAGACTGGAAGCCGTGCTAAAACCTGTTCATTTTGGATGACCCTGTTGACATTTGGACTAACCAGTGACATAAATTTTAACAACACACACACCACCACAGTCAACAAGCTAGCAGCTAGGTGATGGCATGTATGATTCATAGGTGTTAAGTGACAAACTACTGAGAATCCTGGCCCAGACAAGGTGACATAAAATCTCAATCCCCAAATACCTTTGCAATTGACTTGCTTCCTCTCCTCAGGTCATACCCTAACTGCCAAATTGCAACATCACATAGCCTCCATCCACTGGGAATCATGGCCCAATCAAGTTGACATATATCTAGAGGAACACAACTCAGTCCATGACATGAACTTTCCTGTCATCTCATCTATGTTTTCCAGAATTGCAACAGTGAATACATATTGATTTGCAATAGTGAGAAGGGATCACAAACAGACCTCACCACAATTGGTGTGCCAAGTAGAGGTGCTGCTCTCTTTGATTTGAAACTAACCTGATCGTCTTTACAATCCCACTGGCTTTTGCTGTTAGATCCATCGATTTGGTTATGACCCCTAGCAACAGAACGCACAGCTAAAGGAATCGTGGCCTCGCCCACACTATGAGAAACAGTCCCTCTAGAACTTACACTGTCCAGTATGGTAGCTACTGGTCCCTTATGGTGATTCCATTTTAAATGAAAATTAATTCACATTCAAGAGTCAATTTCTCAGTGACATTGGCCGCATTTTAAATGTCCAGTAGCTATATGTGACCCATGGCTATGGTGCTGAATATATAGAATGCTTCCTTCATTGCAGACTGTTCTGGTGGATGCTGTGGCTCTCAGTCTCAGATGCCTCAGCCATGCAGCTCCTCCCGGGCTGGTGAGATCTGGATCCGGTCTGCCTGAGTGAAGAGAGAAAGGTGGCTTCTCTTCCTCCTGGCTTTGGTGGACAAGGACCCGATGGCTGCATTGGTCTTTAGCGTGCCCAGGCTGCCTCAATGTTAGAGCCCTTCAGCTGTCTTTAGGCACCTATACAATAGCCCTCTCTAAACTTTCTTACTTCAGAAATCTTACAGAGGTCCAGTCTCTACTTCTTCCAGAAACACAGTCTCAAAGTCCACCAAACAGTCTAGAAGGGCAAAGGAAGTCATCAGCTTTGCTCACTGCATTACCTGCTGTGACCCACTAAAGAGTCAAGGCCATGTCACTCCAGCTCAGGAAACCAGGAACTCTAGTCCACCCAGAAACCTTGCATAGCCATCTTTGATCTTTAGTCAGCAGGCCAGCAAGTACTTCCAGGATCGGATGTATTGGGTAGACTACAATTTTCCCAGGCTCTGCCCAAGAAACATGGAAAAGCCCCAACCTTCAGATTTCCTGAAACTTCTGTCTGATTTTAATACATATCGTTCCTCAGGTGCCTGCCTCTCCTTCCCTGTTTTTTTTTTTCTCTCTCCCGTCCACTTGTCCACTTTTCTTCTTTCCATAGCTGTTTAGGACTAGAAAGGGGTGGATACTGATTTACTACACAGCATAAATCTACAAGCCTGGTAACCAGGCTTCTCCTTCTTATTAAGAAAGAAAGACCCCCCAAGTCCTGTCATTTACGTATTTTCGAAGCCAACTAAGGAAATTTGGAAAAGTTCTCCTCCTCAAAACAATAGCTTGAATTTCAAGACCATTGTCTTCTGGTTTTTATATTTTGGAGCATTAGTAATCCTATCACTTTTGCCTCAGTTACCTACAAGTTTATAATCACCATACTCAACCCTAGAATTTTCCCAACCCACTCACCCAGAAAGTTGGATGCCTTGGGTTCACCAAGGCCAGTCGTTTCCTCAGAGGGATAAACACATTTAAAATCATCACCTGACTTACAATAAGAGGGGAGGGGAATTTGTAAAACATTTTATTATAATTGTTGCCTTGGACTAATCAGAAACAATCAGTAAAGGGGAGTTTATTTCCCATCAAGGTTCTTTTTCTTTACGCAGTTAGAGAAGGACCAAATGATTCGTGAGGAATTGCATCTACATTGTGCTATTAACTCTGTGATCTTGGACAAGTATGCTAACCTGTTTTTAAATTGGGAAGAACCCAATATCTTTAAGTCAGAAAGAATAATAACAATGTTGATCATGTACTCCAACACTTGTCTGTCAGTTTGTCACATTGTAGTGGCTTGTGTGTTACTGTGATGCTGGAAGCTATGTCACTACTATTTCACATGCCGGCAGGGTCACCCAAAGTAAACAGGTTATAGAGAAATTTTCAGACCAAGACCATACAAGGAAGAAGGGCGTGGCTTCCCACTTTGGAGGAAGAAACTGCTGAAAACCTTACGTATCATTTGGAAACCTTTCAAATTCTGAAAGCGTCCACAAAGGAAGCAGAATATTGTTAAAGCTACTGCCTGGAGATGGGCCCCTCGGGTCCAAGAGCACACGAAAGGTGACTGAAGAGAAGCCAATTTCTTGGAGGGACCCATTAACAACCTGCCAGCCAGTGGGATACAGATGACACAACTTTGCTTGCTGAAAGTGAAGAAGAACTTGCTGATGAAGATCAAGGATTGCAGCCTTCGATATAGATTACAACTCAATATTAAAAAGACCCAAATCCCCCAAATTGAACCAACAGGTAAAATCTTGATAAATGAATAAAGGGTTGAAGTTGCAATGGATTTTGTCTTACTTGGCTCCACCATCAATGCTCATGGAAGAAGCAGTTAAGAGACCAAAAGGCAGAGGGAAATTTGCTGCACAAGACCTCTTTAGAGTGCTGAAAAGCAATGATGCTATGTTAAGGAGTAGGGTGACATATCCTCCCACCAAGCCATGATATTCTCCATTGCATTGTATGCATGTGAAACGTGGACACTGACTAAGGAAGACTATGGAAAAATAGATGTGATTGAATTGTGGTGCTAGAGAAGACTATTGAAAGTACAGTGGACTGCTAAATGACAAACAGATCTGTCTTGGAAGAAGTATGGCCAAAGTGCTCTTTGGAGGCAAGGATAGCAAGATATCATTTCTCATACTTTGGACATGTTGTCAGGAGAGACCAGTTTCTGGAGAAGGACAGCATGCTTGGCAAAATGGAGGGGTGACGAAAAAGAATAAGGCCCTGGGTGAGATGGATTAACAGACTCAGTGGCTGCATCCTAAGGCATGGGAACACTGTGAGAATGGCGCAGGACCACTCAGTGTTTTGTTCCAGTATGCCCAGGGTCATTATGGTTCAGATCAACTCAATGGCACCCAACAAGAACAACAGTATGTACTATTGTGAAGATAGTAATTGGACATGTAAAGCACAATGTTTACAACATGGTAACTACTCAGGAAATATTCCATAACAAAAACATTGAACAGAGGAAATCTTAAATCAGAGAGTTTAATAATGGTAATATACTCATTGTTATTGCTGAGTTAACATGTGCATCAGACTAAAAGAGGGCTCCCCAACTGCCTTTCAAAAATGGAGCACCAGGTCATTCTTCTGAGCAAGCTCTTGGTAGAATGAAACTTCCAAACTTCCAGATAGTATCCTAGAACATTATCTGCCTGATTGCTCAACAACTCTGGTAGTAGTTATTGTGGTATTTTTGTTTCTAATTTTAGACCCAAGATTATGGTTTAAAAGAATTACAAGTCTAGTTATCAAACGGTGGTTTGACCTCACAGAATTTCCAAGAGCAATAGAGTCCCAGGGATGACAGAAGTCTTCCAGATCCCTAATCCAACACTCCATCAAAGGGCTGAGCCGCCTGATGATAATGACAGATTCTTCTCCAACTGCTGCTTGGACATCTCCAGAGAAAAGGAGTTTACTTTCTTCCTTTGGGTCTAATGGTTCTATTTCCCTTCCTTATATTATGTGTTCATTTCATTCTTTAGAATTTCTTTCCATTTGTTGTTAAAGTATTTTTTGTGTAATAATGCTGACATATGGCTTATAATGTAACCTAAATTAAGCTCACTGCAATCAAGTCGATGTTAATTAATAGTGATCCTATAAAACACAATAGAAATACTCTTGTGAGTTTCCAACACATAACTCTTACTGGAATAGAAAGTCCTGTCTTTCTCCCATTAGAATGTAAAGTACTGTAAAAATTTTTTAAATTATACAGTACAAACTTATTTGTTATATTTCACTAAGTTTTACTCCCCAGGAAGAACCCTGCTTGACTGTGGTCTTCCCATTGTATTTACCTAGACATCTGTTATTTGCATGCAAAGTTATATGTATCTATATACACTTACATAAAATACATGTATGTGCTTTGGTATAAAGGAGGTCATAGTCTATATATTCTCTGCCACTGACAAATATTTAATGTTATACTGTGGACATATTCCCACATCTGGCACATGAAGTTATATGATGGCATGAATGGACCAAGATTAATCTAGCATGCTCCCCATTTGGCAAGATCCCTGTTTCTAAAGAGTTTTAATAGTTTTCAAGCCAGGTATGGTGTCCCTCCTGAACTCAATCTCTTGCAATATTATACTCAACCTCATATGTTACAGTTCTAGATTTCCCCCAAAGGTGGGCTTCTCTGGATCTTCAGATCCCAACAGCATACGTGGAACTCAGGGAGGTTACTCATTGCCTGGGAGCAAGTTTTCCTCACCACTCACAGATGAAGGACCATTTAACTTTATCTTCTAAATGTATACACCTTTGAGAATAGAAAGTACACCAACAAGAATGAAGAATAAGAAACCAGACACGAATCAGGACTACCCAAGAACAAACCAGAACATTTCTATTTGACTATTCAAGTATACTAAAATTTTAAGGCTTTCCTTAAACAAAAAATGTTTTTTTTTATTCCAACTGCTTTACGATATACTTCAAGTTTATGACTTATCCACTGGAGGCAAGCTGGCTTCATCTGAGGGTAGTTTTGATCTTTGAAACTATCCCTCTTCATCAGATAGAGTAGAAATGAGAGGCTGACTAATCTAATTTCTTTATTAGATCAAAAGTAAAGTCTAGAGAGGTTAAGAGATTTATTCAACGTTACTCAGTTCAGTAATGTCTTTTTTTTTTTTTAAGGAGAAAGATACTGGAAAAATTGGACCAAAAGCAAACCAGTCTGTATTATGAGCTAATCAGTATATGAGGGTTAAACACACACACACACACACACACACATAATTGAATATTAATTGAACAACTACTCTGTTCCAGCCAGTGTGATATGCAGTCCTGGTCTTCAGTTAACCATTCTGCTGACTCATAGACTCTACTAACAAATCACCAAGGTCAATGTCTTTATCTACATTTTACATAGAGATTTTACAACAGAGACTCAGAAAAATGAGCTTCTTTCCCCAAGCTCACCTAACAAACAAGTGAGGTGAGCAAGATCTAATTTCTCATCCTTTCAGGATGTATGCCACAGCCTGTGGCTCCCTAGTGGAGAGTGTAGCATTGGGAATAGGGCAGGCCTTTCATAATTGTACCTTGATTGATGCATAGAGTGTCCAGGAGATACAGTAGCGGTGCTAGCTGCCTCTTGCTCTCTCTAACTAAACCCCTCACACAAGATCTGTCCACTTCTAATAAAACCCAGAGTCCATATGAAACAGAATCTTGGGTTGTGGAGTGGCCTAGATGTTGGACTATTAACCCCAAGGTCAGCAGTTCAAGCCCATCAGCCACTCTGAGGGAGAAAGGAGGTTTTCATCTCATAACGATTAGCCACTTCAGAAATCCACAGGCTACTGCTCTGTCCTGTAAGACCACTACGCTGCGTTGTCCTAAACTCCAGGGCAGTGAGTTTGGTGAGGATATAGCACACTTTAGAACACTGATCATTTTTACAGCACATCACACAAAGCCCTAGCTAACATAGATAACACAATGAGCAGCAAGTTGAAGGATGTGTACAGCTGTGGTACAGATGATGAACACACCTGGCTGTTACTGGAAAGACTGGAAGTTCAAATCCACCAGAAGCACCTGGGAAAAATAAGTGGGCATTCTACTTCTCCAGAACCAGCCACTGAAAGCTCCCGGGGGCACAGTGGGGTTGGGACACTCAGGGGTTTGCCACAGGCTGGAAGCAGTTGTCTGACAGCTAGTTTTCTGGTGCAGATTGCCTAGCAATGCTCTTGTTCGCACAAGCATTTCATCTCTACTACAACCATAGGAGGCAGGCGGGCAAGTGCCTGAGGCTCAGGGGGTGCCTGCTGAAGCCGTGGGGATGGTCTGGAACACTCTCTTCATCCCACAAGAACAGGGACTTCTAATGTCTCACAGCTTGAGAGACTGTAAGTCCAAATCGCACTGGGAGGACTCCGGAAGAGCATTCTTATCGGTAGCCCCGACCTGCCTTGGCATTCTTTGGTGTCACTTGGCATTCCCTGGCATCTGTCTTCCCCCTGTGAGTCTTTGTGTTGGCTCTGTTTTAAAAGACACCGTTTAAAAGTGATTACACTCAAGAACCACCAGTCATCATCTCATTAGCATGCTAAAAGAAAACGCTTATATCCAAACATATTTACATGAATATACAGGAGTTAAGACTTCAACATACATTGGGGGGTGGA